>LUCM01005088.1:0-30847 GCA_008360955.1 Fasciolopsis buskii | reverse complement strand
CTCACTTATGCCATGACAATTACCTAATTCCCGTTGTTTCTTGTGGCAAGGATCGTCTGATTGATCAGTCGATCGGTCAGTCAATAATCCGTGCTCATACATACAAACACACGCCGGTCCTGTAAGAACATTCCAGTCGCGGATAACAGCACATCATCTTGCTCTACTGGATAAGGTCAATTGCTGAGTAGAGATTATTCCTCCTGTGTTACACATCTGATTCAGATGGTCGAGGTCAAGTGAATAAAACTACACAAAATCCTAGCACATTCACGATATGCATGTGTTTTTATGGTTATCTACAGGCATGTTCATGAGAAATCTGCATCAACTCCTACATATGCGTAAGCGGACTGAATTGTCACAATACGGGTCGATTAACAGTGTGAATCACGTGCGACAGATATGGCAAAGCGGATTCACAAATGTCTATGGGTTTCATCGATCAATCTGTTAGGCGCGAGTTCCCCAGGATGTACTTCTTTCTAAGTTGAATAAATGTCTTCCCACACAACGGTGTTGTCCTGCCCTTTGTGTGTTAACTAGATAGCGTGAGATTCACACCCTCGTTTCATGAGGGAGTTTGAATTCTGACGCTCTGTAATATGTCCCTAATATGTTCTGTGATATATTGTGATTCTCGTGTCGATGTTTGGTTTTGATTGCATTTGTGTTCATTTCCGTTATCGGCCGCGCGCTGCTCTCTCTGTTCATCGTCTTCTGGTCTCGATCTCCTCCGCGAGTTGATTCTGTGCCACTGTGACGTGCCCGCTTTGTATTTCCGGTACCCTTATATCGTCCTTGCTGACATTTGTTTTTCCTCGGTTAGTCTCCATTGCTGTCCAAGTTTGCTTTTGACTCCGCTCTCCTGGATTACTCATGTTGTAGTTGCTTCTTTAATTTGTTCCCTCCATTTCTGGAAGGGCAGTTTGCAGTGTGCCTCGAACTGTCAGATAACAATCCCGGAAGCTTACCGCCCATTTAAGCTGCACTTTGCACTGGTATACTTGTCACTAGGCGAACAAACGTTTCTTCACCGGGCACGAGCGCCCAGATTCACTGTCAAAGTCTAACTTCTTGCATAGCAGAATAATTCGTTCCGATTAGATTTGCCCGGAAATCAAGATTATAGACGCCTACATATCACCGTGCAGTAGATTTCATTAAAGTCAGGAAGCCAGTGGTCCACGTTGCTTTCCAGCTATTTTGCTTCAACCAGCGAAAGTTAACATTATCAGTGATAAGTTACACTTTAATGTTTCTGATCACCGGAACGTTGCGTCTGTCATGCTCCTAACGCAGTGATAAGAATGACCTGAATGGTGAATATATAACAACTTAAATACGTCCTAATCCTGACTCCGAAGGGTCTCTGATACGAAACCGTTTCCGAGAAACCAAACATTGCCATCTATGGAAAGTCACAATTTTTCTCCCCACACAGAAATCGGAAAAGGTGAATGTATCAGGGCGTGTTCAGTAGTAACTTGATTGCACATCATTCACACCAAGGAGGTGGCGGTCAACTGAGCTTTGCCAGATGGCCACTTTGACCGACACTGTGAGAAGGCCAAATTGCAATTCCGTGATATTGGTCACTTCAGAATCACGACCACGGTCCGGAAATCACCTAAGTGTACATTTTGTACGACCTGTTTGTGCTGAACAGAAAACCTAAATCATGATGCAACATACGATGATAGCAAAAGGCTTAGTGGTATTCGTTTTCCCCGAAAAAGTTGTTTTCGGTTAAACTTTGTTTTTAATTGTGCATCAATGATTTTGCATTTCAAGTCTTGCTTCTTTCAAAGGTGTCTGTGTGCATAACTACCTAAAACTAGGTAGAAGCTAAACTGTACACAAGTTTTTGTCACATTCTATTAGGTTCAAATTGAACGAGCATGCTGGTGACAAGTCTTGGTGATTGCAGCGTTTTTGTTTTCATGGGCCACTTGTAGACAGAAAATTACGGGTTTTCGTGAAGCAGGTCAGTGAAAATAACCTTTTTGTTTTCGCGATGTCAATCATCGGGCAGTGTCAAAATGCGGCCTGACACAATTAATCGTTTTCTACCAAGCATATGTTTGCTGAAAAGAAACCAAATAGGATGCGTGCTTGCATGAGCCGAACTACCAGTGGATCAATGGTTTGTTTTTCTTTTCTTGTCCGTCATTATTTGATTCAATTATTTAAATATCGAATCTACCAACAAGGTCACGTAGGATTCGTTTATCCTGCGTTTTATTTGTAATATCGTACGCGTGTCTATTCAATGCCCATTTTAGGATAAATGGAATTTTAGAAAATACAGATATGCAACCGACAAGATGAAATAATGTGAAGACTACCTTAGGGTTCGATAGTGACTAACTGACGTTTAACGGGTTTTCGATCCAAAAGCCATGGCATGTCGCGTGCATTGTAACACATTGCATTATTCCTCAAGATGATCATTTTCAATAATTTTTTAAGTGGCAATTGACAGTAATGTTTCGAGTAGTTAATGCAAATTTCGCGCTAGTTGAGGTACCTTTGATTTTAATACGCTGAATTAGTTGCCGGTACTTAATTGCAACCCGAATCACTAGTCGAAACGAAGACCACTATTCTGTTAACAACAGAACACATTTGACTGAAAAACTTCTGAGCAAATCACGTTTCTATAATATTGGCCAGGCCATGCGTTCATCCACAGAACCAATCGACCGCCATAATTAAATTCACTTAGACTTGAATCTAAGGGTAAAATAAGCACATGCACCGCCCTGCTGTATGTTTAATAAAAGTTCCATGTTAACTAACGTCTTAAGCATAACATACTCGTTTTCAGTGATTCGTACGCATGTCATTACATAACAAAATAGTAGCAGAAGTTAGGATTAGTCAAGTAAAAATACGGGTGGGAAAAGGGTTGGTTGTGCTCAGTGCCTAGGCCGAAAACAGATGAACTTGCTATTAATTATTGTTTGAAAACGAGCTTCAATGTGCTCAGTGGGAATTTTCATTACACAGTTTGTCGTCGTTACTGGAAACACAGCGCCACATTTGTTTGGCATATGTAACTGGCCTTCGGAAGATAAGATTTTTTTGCCAACTTTTCATTGATAAAAAAACAGAATCATCCATGTTTTAATTTATTATTTTTTCATCTTCACATTGCTTTGTTGCTAAATTTTTGGTTTAAATTAGCGCGAAACTGGAAATCCCGTTTGTTCAAAACCATCAGACATGACTACACAGAAAATCTGAAAGTTCTCAATTAGTTATTTTCCGATTGTTATTCTCTAGATTGAATGGTTAAGGAGAATTAATATTGCTCTCTTATTATGTTGCCAAGGAAATGGGACAAAACGGCCTTGGATCCATAGTTCACGTTGGTAATAAACCAAATTTTTACTAGGTGGAAACTTTGCTATTCGCCAATGACGCCAGTTGGCATAGAACATTAATTAACAAATAATACCCTTGACCTATTAAGTGGAGCGTGGTTACAACCCACAAATTGTGTAAAAGAACGAATTTTTTGAGTGATTTAGGTGTAGTGCAGGCAAAGTCAATTCTTTTTCTTTCCCTGAGTACCTTTTGGTTGCAAATCACAACTCGTATTCATCGTCCACGTTGAAATGGACTTGCCTAGGTAACCAAAGTCGCGCGCATTCTACTACCATTTGTATATCGTGTCTCGTGTACACGGCCATATTCGTTTGGTTGCGTAAGTGCTGTTGCTGGCTAGCACGCTTACCGGACTTTGACTCACGTCAATTTTTTTCGTTGCTGTCAATCAGCCAACATCTTCAAAGATCTCTGTCCCACCGCGTGCTACAGCTAGGGTCAAACCAAGTGTAAATGGAATGGAGCTGATATTCTCGTACAGCTTCAGAGAGTGAATGACTGACGTTTTATTAGAGGGATTAAATTCTGTCTATTGTATCTCGAACACAAGAGCATCATCGGTGTTTTGTGTCTAGACCACGTTTATTACCTGGAAAATGATTTCACACAACGAACTGTCCGATAGTTACTCATTGTCATTCCTCTGAAAATAGTCGATTCATTCAAACCAGCTCTAACATTGAGTAACTTATTTTCGGTATGGTTGACCCAGACATTCATATACAGTTATTTACTGCTGCGTTCCAGAGGGGAGATATGTGGCTTTGTTTCCCAGTGAATTAGCTAGTTTTCAATGAAGGGGCCTGCAGAGAACGGCTGATCTTGATAACATTGGTGCAAATTAAGTTGCCTGGAACGTAGGATTCAAGGAAGAAAAAAGATATGGCTGAAAACTGGTGCCAATAACAGATGAGGGGTCATCAAATCATAACAATGTGAATCAGGAAGAATTAGGCACGCGTATTATAATCATAGCAACAGATATTTCCGTGTAAACAATACTCACACCACACTCTGCATCTATTCCAGCTCTTGGTCGATTGGATGCTTGTCGCAAATAGTTCTTGGTCTATAGGCAAGACAGCAAACTATATTGCTTTTGTATCGAACAGAGACAAAGCACGAGAAGTGTGCTTACTGTTTCACCTCAAGAGCTTCTCACTATACCCTCATTTCTCTGTCATTATTGCATTTATATACTTCTAAAAATGTCTGGTTTCAGTGAATGCTATTTTAATTTGCAGTATTAGACGATTTAATAGAATCCTAAAAATGATTCGTCGTGAAGTAACAACTAGCAACTTACAATTAAGAAGTCTTGGTAATATTGTATTGCAGCAGCTACCCACCGCGCCCGAACTGGGATGCAAACTCGGCACGAACAGTTTTGAGTCGAACGCCTCAGCCATTACGCTACCGGAGAGGCCCTGAGTGGTTTGCTGAACTTCACCACATGATGATTTTGCACCTATCCGTCAGTGATTTGCATGGCCACGGGCCGCTAGCGCACACCAATCGACCCCTATTGATAGATGACTTCTCTGCTGGCAGCCTAATTAAGACGAAGGCTCTGGATATGACCAACAGAGCTTGGCTACTTGGTATGTGTTAGTAGTATGAGATTGAATGTTTTCATGAAATAATTCACCATGTGATATGATCGCTCAGTTGACCATTAAGAAACCATGGAAGCACTGTTCAACTGTTTTATCCTTGCTGGGGACCACTTATTGGCCAGATGGCTAGAATGCCCGACTAAAAAAGGCTTCACTATGATTCGCGACCCAGTTAGGACATCTGGGGCGTTCACTGCGATGACTCTCAACAAGGGTGATATAACCGTATAGTGATTTCCAAATGTCTTTATGGTGAGTTGCATGTTAATACTGCATGTTGAACCCTCAGATATTTCTGATGACTTTTTGAATGCTGATTACACTACTCGTAAGTAGCAAGTGAGTAATGCGCAAACAACATTAAATCATAACTGAAAGTACTTGTACAAAGATGGAATGGAAAGGTCAACTACATCCGCTGATGTTTATTGATGAATATCAATTTTGTCAGCGGAAAATGAACTCCTGTCATTAATAGAATTTTTGCAGTGTACGAATTACTAGACCTCACCAAAGATAGCATTCCACTTAACGAAGAACAAAAGTATCAGCCAAGCGAGGACCAACTCATGCTAACCGAACCAAAGCCAATGCCCTTTGTTTGGATCACACATCATTACATGGTGCAAATCTTGAAATGCTGCAGCTTATTATTGTGTTTATTATTCCTGCTGCTGAATATGCATTCATATTGTGCAGAATGAAAATTTACGATGCCTCGAAGTCATTTGTGCTCATTGACAAATTGGCCATACAGTGACTAAACATCCCCGGTTATCAATCCGGATTGGACATAGCAGGGGCTTGGGGTTAACAGTCCCTCGTATGGCCGTAGAGGCGAATGTGGACGAAGAAAACGATCACAGTCGTCCATGTTCTTTAATGATCACTTGTCTGGATTTCTCTCTTGCTTTGATCCTGTCGTATCTTCGACACGGTACAGTATTTTTTCTGTGGCCTCAAGATAAGGTTGTTTCACCATACTCTTCATTAATACCCCGATGTTTGCACAAGGAACTGCCAGCTCCAAATGTCTAACAGCTTGGTCACCATGGCAGCCCTCCTTAGTAAACTTTGAACAGAAGTTCACCACAGGCGGTTATCGATCGCATTGTCAGAATTTCGATTAGATCAGTTAAGAATGAGAATGAATCACCTGGACTGTAGTACTTGAATCTGTGACTTATCGAGAAAATGAAAATCTGTTATCTAATCCTAATTCATCAGTCGCTCATTAACTCGATTTTCAATTCAGTAACATTTTTTTTCATTGACAATAAACAAGTCAGTCAGAAAGGAAACCTTGTCCGTTTCAGTCAAAACAAATCTTATTTGCCCTTTTCATTTTTGTCGTGAGTATGTCGCAGCCTGAATCGACCATTCTTTGTTGATTGCTCTGTCTAAGCGGCTTTTTCGTCCAGTTACCCATCTGGTGCAGTTGATGTGACCCTCGTGACGAGCACTGGATTTATACATTCCATATGCAAAAATAATCTATCATCTACCGGATCTTATCCTTCCAGACACATTTAGTCTTTATCAGTTTGTAGTTCGCCAGTGGTCCCTCATGTACTTAAGTTTTTTCTTGTCTTCTGCTAGTTTCAAGTCAAAAGTGTACGGGCGACGGATCTCATCTATTCGAGTTCTTGCTTCCCTCGGAAAAGAATAAACCATAGTGGGTTATTAATTGTGCATCTCTCTGATTTTGATTTTTTTCGTGTCTAGTTTCTATCACCAACGGAATTTCGTGAATCGCCAGCGACCTTCCTGGATTTAATTCAGTTGTAAGCTCTCGGGTATTAGGATGATTTATCAATACCGGGGATTTTTTTTCACTCGCTGGGGATTCATTTTCAATGACCCTGTCAGCTGAAACATGGGCCGATAAATTTTCACTTGACAGGCTGTCAGTCAGTTTTATCACAAATCATTTATGGGGTTGTCATTCTTGTATCATGTAAAATCATTATTTTTAAGATACTTGGCTCCAAAAATAAACAGATGAAACTCGACTATTTGTTTGATTGCCCCAGACTGGGTAAGTCTCTTCGCCCGGTTGACATCGGACGAGTGAATGAAATTTATCCCGGCCTTATAAACCGGTCAGCTAGTATTCTTTCGATTAAAAACAGATCCAGCGACAAAGTAGTATGTCACTATAGGGTGTTATGACAGCGACCACAAGAAATGTTCAAATATGAGGAAGGCTAAAAATCGGTAAATTATGCTCGCGGTCGATAACACTCTGTTCTGATACGATAGGACGCATCGATTCACCGAGGTGCTTTCAACTCATTTCGAAAGCGGCCAGTGTAACCAGTCACCGAGGAATTCGGAGGCCTAAGTGCTTAAAGACATGGTTATATTGCAATTTTCGTGAACCGATTTAATGAACAAAGTCCAGCTATTTAGAGTCAGATGGCTTTTTTATAACATGAATGAATCATGAGTGTGATGCGAACAGCACGTCCATTGCATGGGGAGGACTGACCGGCAGTCATTATCCTAAAACTTGTAATGGTACAGAACCACATAAGATTCCAATAGGTCAGGTATGATAGCGATCCGGGGGACAGGGCGTTACTGTCTGCCACAAATTTTTGACAAAGATGTTGCTCCGGTCGTACAAAATTCAGTGTAATTCTTGTGTGATTCATCATGCAAAATCAATGCCCAACGCGCCATTAAGCAATTACGAGAGCACTGAGCAGGTGCTTCATTCTTCCAAAGGATCATCAACAGTACATATCAATGATGCCCGGAATGGGAGACGAACCCGGGCGGAACGATTACTAATTGAACGTCTAGCCACTTCGCTAACCGGACCGGATTCTCGGTAGTTTACCGGACATCAACGGATGACATTACTCTGTCGTGCGCGATGGGTAAGCCATCCATGATGCTGGAACAGTGCTTATAATATGAAGAGCTGATTCGGTTGTTTCAATATTAAGCGCGCCCTGAAACCACGTGGCGGTAGTGCACATTTCATATACACACACACCTTAGAAAGCTGATGCTCGGTCGGCTTGCTGCAGTTGGCGAAAATCTCCCAACAAACTTGATCAGTTCTTAGCACTCTTGCTAATAGCACACATTGTGTGCGTGCAGTCTTATACTAATTGCCCGAGAAACGATCCATTCCGTTTGTTTGAAAACTACATAATACTGTAGATGTGAGCCGTGAAAACGACACCTAATACAATATAGGAGCGTTCTCACAATGTTTGCAAAACCGGATCGTATCCAGACTCCGGAAATGTCCAGTGATTCAGCTCTAGTGTATTTGAAAAAACTGGTGTTTTTGTTTATCATTCCGAATTTTCGTCCGCCGGTGGAGAACAACTGGATTTGAAAACATGAACCGTACTTGTGACCACGTTATCCACACCGAGACTAAAAGCTCAAGTCGGGTAGGCGATACAAACTGAAGTTGGTAAAAATCCCACATGTGTGTTAACGGTTAAAATGATATATATATATATATATATATATATATATATATATATATATATATATATATATATATATATATATATATATATATATATAAATTCGGAGTGTACAAGTATGTGGATGTTTGGACAAGAGAGCACCGAGTACGCATAAATGACGAGCGACAATAATCGCGAAACCGGTCGTGTGCTTCCGGGCAAATTGTGTTCACCCATCCAGATACTACTTACTGCTTCTGTATATGCATATGTATATTCTCGTTCCTAAGGTTGGCTAAGCTCAACTGACAAGGAATTGTCAACGAATCACAATTGCGGTTCTTCTGTGAACTCTTCGACGAACAGCTTCCATGAACACTCCTGGTGCTACAGATTCGATTCTGGTGATACATATATATATATATATATAGTGATTACTTTGCACTCGTGTCGTTATAAGCATTCAGTGAATTTTGTCTCACAGGACAGTGATAAAATTAGTGCTCCCATCCGACAGCAGCAGTGACTGGGCACACATTGAGTCGCAGTGTTCGCCGTTGGTAATGCAAAGGTCATCCACGACTCGTATTAATCGCCACTGGCTCTCAGTCCACAGGAAAGCTAGTAGTAAGGACACAAAATCTCCATCCTGCAGTACTGGATCCGAACGGGACTCCAAAGACACCCTTCAGTTTTAGAGAATAGTTTGCCATGTATTCCCTTACCACGAACATTTTCGCTCGCTGATGCGCGATTTTTCCCTTATCATTTTGGTTCTGAGTGGCGTTTTCTCGCGAGCTGATTTTGTGATCTGGGGATCAACATGTGTTATCACGGTCATCTGAACTTTCTTATATTTCGCTTTCTGCTCGACGTAATTAAAACACTACAGATATCATTTTATGCACATTTTATTTGGGCTGTCCACAGCTAGCCAAGTGCAGCACACAGTGGATCGGCAGGTGGGGATCGGCGCAGGAGAGTAGTGACGCACACTTCTTTTCTTTCACTTTTTAATTCCTTTATTTCCAGCAAGAGAGACGCAGCCAACATAGGATTACCTAGCGGAGCACGTGACCGTTGATGAGAAAATTCAAACCCGTGGCCATAACGCTGAAACACCGCGATTTTATCCGTTTAATCACCGATGGTAGATTGCTAGGACCTTCTTCTGAAAATTTTTCCCAGTTGGTGTCGACCCTCGTAGATTGTGGTTGATGGTACGTTTGTGTAGAACTATAGTTCTCAGTGCTTATACTTTCCATGACCTTGAACTGTACCAATAAGTACTTCGGCTTCCGAGGTCAGTTGTAGTATGTCCCGCGTAAACCATCACAGAAGTTTGGTTGCGTACGATCTGATCCAGTCTGACCCAGTTGTTTGGCTCTGGCCGATGTTGGGTTTTCCAGTCTCTATCTCTTCAGGTCGGTCGCACAATCCTTTTCAAGGATGCTAACCCGGACATTTGCTGTACTTGTTTTTTGTTGCTAGTCCTATTCAATTTGCGCGCCCCGTATTTATTCGTTTTCCTAGCCTGAACGGATATCCGCATTCAAATATGACAACTCGTATCGCGGCAGTAATTCCACACTATCCAATTATCTTATTTAGAATTTCTGGGTATAAATAGCCCCGTATAGAATATTGAGAGGGTTTTTCTAAATATAGTGAAATTTCGGATTTCTGGTGGGAAATCTTCATATTCTTGAACTGAAAAAATTGTCATTTCTGTAAAAAATTTGCATTTTTCAAACACTTGGATGTTGAAAATCTTCGGAATGTGGCACATTCACAAGGTCAGTTTTCAACTTCAAAACCAAACCCCATTGTGGAACTTTAGTGATCACGTGGGGAAACAAGACCAAGACATTCCCATAATTATAATCAACCTTTGGAAACCTTAACAAAGAGTTTTGTTTTTCTGTTTTTAGCATTTACTTCCTTTAACAATGAAATAACATTGTGCATCATCTTCCAGGAGAGGGGCCGCGGCCAGCAGAGGGTTGCCAAGTGGGGAAGTCGATCGGCGGTGGAAAGACTCGAGCCTGCGACACCCACGGCCTTATCCGCTTGTCCACCGCTCGAGCTCCGAGGAGTGCTCTTTTCCCCTTTTCAGTGTAGTCAGCAATTGAATGGGCAGTCTCATCGTTTGAACAAGCCAACGGAGTTCATCCCTCAATTCCTATTTTGCAGTTCACGTCCTGTGTTGTCAAGACACCATCAAATGACTCCCGGCCGATTCGAATGTAGCATTACTTAGGATTTTTAATGGACCAACTATCCAAGCGATAGATCTAAAGCACGGGGTTTGCTTGACCCTTGCACTCCTTATCGATCTATATCCAATTTTTGTAACTTAAAGTGTTGCAAGTGTGATAACTCTGAACAAATTCGAGCAATACGCGGGAATAGCGAACATCTTCCTCAAAGTCCTTGACTGATCCATCTTTACATGGTTCTCAAAGTTGTTCGGTCGAAATAAGTGCACCTAGTTGAAAACTTTCTTCATTTTTAGTATTCATCAATGAAATTTCCCATCATTTGCCTAAAAAATAAAGTTTTTTGTCATTCAATATATTTCGCAGTACTGAGAGAAGAATACCATTTCCTTTCATCGGTATACGACACATTCTATCTGTAATTAAAAACCCATAAACTTACAAATTGTATCCTTTTCCTGAAACTCAGCCTTTTCTCGGAGACGAATCACTTCGGGAATCTCTGCTGAATTCTCAAATGGAGTAACCAATCACAAGCGCTTTTATGCAATTCGAGTGCCGGCAACAGTTCCGCAACTTCGCTGGATTCGGACTGCGCATAACAGTTGAAAGTCTTATTACGAATAATAGCACAGAACAGGGAATGTAGTTTGATTTAAATTCTATTGATTTATCGAGTATCTTTGTGAAAGATGCTAGTCCGAACAATACGTCTTCACGTCAATGTTTCAAACACGCAAGCAGACGAGGATTACAGATCCTTGCGAATTCATCTGAGCTGTAGTGTGTGTGTGTGTGTGTGTGTGATGATAGGGCCCAAATGTTGACTACGTGCATTCTTCTTGACTTTGAATTGGAAGATTAGATATTTCGAATTCGGAGTTCAGTTTGCCTTGTGATTTGTACACGAGCTATTTATTCCAATCCATTCGATTGCTGCTGCTCCCCGTACCTGTACTAGAACATCACTGGTAATACGCAGACAGTCATGCCCCTTAGTACACTTTCATGTGTTTATCCTCTTCGTCATCGTGACACGTGACGTTAGTGGCTCAACCGTCGGCCCAATGACCACCGATAGGGTAGCAGGCAGACTGGAGTTTGCAAAGCGATCTGGACGGTCAACATTTTTGGTTCCGATCCGGCAAGTGCACCGAAGGAATTTAACCTGCAGTCAATAAACCGAGTCAGACCCGTGAGAAATGTGGGAAGGGCACCAAATCACACTATAAATGTAAGAATTTGTGGATTAGGGAGTCAGATTTGCAAAAAAATATCATACGGATGAATTATCTTGGACCCCATGCCCCTAGTCAGAACTGATGATTGGGCTGTTTTATAACTGTGTGGCTCTTCATTGTACGCTTAGATCCAGTACTTTCCGAACTGGACAGACATGCCGATTCCGGCAGCCTATCGACCTGGCACATTCTGTCAAGTCACCACGAACGCGTACCAGCACACGCGTAAGTACATGCTTACCAGTACCGTTCACCGCCTCGTCTTTTCACGCCCACGTTATAGGTAGGCCAAGGGACCAATATCAGTACTTGTCTGCCCACGGCATCAACTCCGGTAGCCGGCTGGTACCAAGTAAGATAATATACCACCAAAAACCCTAAACGCAGTAGGGTTTTGTGATTGTCTTGAAAAACATGGGTACATGATAAGTAAGTTACCATGACAATACTAACTTATGGCTTCTGGTCTAATAGCGAACAAGCACATTAGCAACTGAATACATTATATTCAATCAAAATGGGAAAAATAATTGCAATTTTGAACATCGCGCGGACTGCAGTTATCGCAGCCAACAGCGCACCAGGATCATGGATGGACTAGAATGGAGTTGTTTCGCGCGTTTTCAGATAGTCCGCCAATCTAGAACACTGACTAGGCAAGGACTTGTGGAATTGCCATAGGAACGGGAAATCTTTCTCAACTAAACCTGGCGCGGTGTTCATCACATGAGTCAGTGTGGTGTAGAGGAATATGTCACCGAGAGTTATCCGGTCTCCGGCCACGTGTTTCCCGCCATTGGCTTCCAACGTTTTCGAGACCAGCTGCATTCACGTAAGGTCACGTGAGTGTTGAGTTTGGGGTCAGGGGAATATTGAGTGTATACAAGGATGGATCAGGGGTTGGATGAAAATTGGAATCATGTGATTTGTATGCAGTATGACAGTAGGATATTTAGCAAAACCGTCTGTTTAAGATGATTAGAAAAATGGACAAAACAAGAATCTTCCTCAAAAATTGAGGCACATTTTTCGTTGTACGAAGAATAGTGTGATTTGCTTTCAAACGTACGCTCGTTAGCAAACTGTCAAGTCAAGTCGGAATGCGTAAAATAATGGAAATGTTTCCCGAGCAAGGAAAAACAGAAATCTCGAATCCCTCACCGTCAATACAAACAAAAACACGAATGAACTCTGGCACGAACAGACTCAGTCATGGTTCGGTCGTCATGGGCAATTTGACCTAGATCTTACTGAATCGAGAAATGTGGAAAGATTTCGGAATTGATCCGGCCCAACAAATGGCAAGCTCAATTCTCAGTTGCTCAGACAAACAAGCCCGGATGAATGACATTCACCAAGACCATTTATGGCCTCAAAAACGAAGTTGTCTTGATACCAACGGGGCATTATCGAACGACATAAGATTTCGGATTCAAGGCTGCCACTGGCTGTGGCACTGAGTCACATCACCTATTGTCTCCAACCATTGTTTTGGGAGAGCTCGTGGACTCAAACCCGGTAGTCAACCGCGCCTCTAATTGCAGTTCATCAACCACGCCCGGTGAATTCAAAAGACTATATCCTGAAAGAAGAAAGCTGACCCGACTAACCACCCATCGTGAGAACAGTGAGAAACAAACTCATGACAGCCGGTCTCATTAATCGTTAGTTTACAGATCCGTGACTGCTGCAAAAATTAGATTGGCCTTGTGAAATTTTGGCCAAGTAAATTCCCAAGAGGATTAGATCACAAAAATCGGGTCTATTGGGCATGGAGTCGATACGTAGCACTGTTTCGATTCCAAATTTACCGTGTGGCTCGGTGTTCGTGGGATGACCCTTAATGATCAATGATCCGGCTATTTTCACCAAGTTGAAAGGACGAGGACCTGGGCTGTCTGACAGGTTCACTGAAATTCGATAGTAAGTCTGGGAGTGATGGATAAAGTCTGATTCGTAACCAACCAAACACGGTAGGAGTATGGCACTAAGTGCATTGGCATCTGTGGCGTACGGGTGTATTGGGAACCTACGATATCTAGCCTCATCGGCAGGGATCATGAAACGAGTAACCAATTACGGGCCTCCGAATGCTTACAAAACCGCCTGAACGTTTTGGAATTTCGCAGATTAGATCGCTTGGTCTATCACTCGGCCTAGGTTTCCATAGTTCCCATATCTTGTCTACTTCGGTTTGGGTAGCCGGGTAGCATCGAACCATGAATCATAAATGGTGACAGACTATGGATAACTTAGATGTGGGAAAGTGGATGAACAGGTAGGCTTGTATAGAAAATATATCCGCATTTGATTCTATTAAAATATCACAATTAGGTGACAGGGACCAAGAAACATTAAGACAGAAGGATGTTTCCTTCAAAATCGGTGTCTAACTGTTAGCCAAATTTTGCCAACTTGTGGTCTTGTGTAAATGAGCCACGATGAATTTCTTCTGCCAGGAGACCAGCCTGAGAAATCCCTGAATTTAGCCAGATTCGGTCAAAATTGAGACTAGTAGAAATCCTCATCCATCCCAGTAAAAGACCGTCGTAAGCTGACTAGATCGCACGTATTCGCGAAATCCAGTCTCGTATAACTAGCAGTTTGATTCATTTGCTCCAATTCTGTTCCCAGTTTTGGGATAAAGCGACCGGAATTGACCCTAAAGACACATGTTTCACTGCCAGCACCCTTAGTTTTTCCCCGTATCTCAAATTTCCGGTAGAATTACAATAACTAAGTGGAAAATGATTAGAGGAGTCTATTAGTCGAACTAATGGTTGAATATGTCGTTACACTTCCCCTTGCCAAATGGATGTAATCTCAAACAATCCCATTTCATCATTCCGCTCAGAATCGGGTCAGCTGGTCTCTCTTGGATTGAACTTTTGGCTGTCACACATTGCAAAATGCTGGTCAGTAAGGACAAAGAACATTTTCCCATGGACCAGCAAACTTCATCAGCTGCGGTAGATGGCGCTAGATTTTTTTTCGAGCTGCATATGTATTAACCAGTGCTCGTGTAGTTTCCGAGTGGACCGAGAAATTTTCCTTTTTCGTCCTATTTCGAAAACTCTTTCAATCAGGACATAATGGTTATGTAAACCCGAAAACCTAAACTTATCTCATCCAGTTGGTAGTTGGACTTACACCACACGTATTCTAAGAGCTGAGTAGCCAAGCCTCCATACATAGGCTCGAGTCAGCCACATATGAAAGAAATTTTGTATCTGAATCTATTCAATGCTCATCAAAGCCTGTTTTGTTGAACTGTAGGTCTTGGATGTCTGATTCATTTGATATTTGTTGTGTATATTATGTTTCGTTTGATAAAAAGCATTGGGTTTGTTTCTTGTCAACATTGGAAAAGTATTTCTGGTCAGTTGTGACGCAGACTTCCGTGGCCCTACGAATTGGAGGCCTGGCACACCAGATCTGGCTGGAATTCAAACACGTAAATCCCGCAAGCATTGCCTTTTGTCGGGTAAATCGTCACCCGGATGAACACAGTCAAACTGCTGAGAACGCATACACAGTGCCGACACGTGGTCTACATCGACAGTCATGTGTCTCGGAATCTCGGATTAGTCAAACGGAAATTATGGATCAAGGCCGGGAAGAAAACGACTGCTCCGCTCACTGCTAACTTGTTTCGATCCCATAGAAACCCAAAGAAAGCGAGAGACTTTTCTCGAGGCTCGACTTTCCATCTTTCATTCCAACCTTGTTCCAGTATAAACTGGCCTACGTGAAATTCAAACTTGGATTTTTTTCTGTGATTGCTGCAATATTACTAAGAGTAGCTCATGCGATTTATTCAAAATGGGTTGTACTACGAAAACAGGTGGGAGGAGGAGGTAAGAAACTTTTATGCGTGATCGTGGAAACTAGCGACATGGTGTTCGGATGACAGCCGCAAAACTTGGCATTTGAAAAAGGCCAAAAGATTGAATTATATATTTTCCAATAAAGCAAATGGGAAAGAAAAATTTTTCTCACTATTTCAATATTAACATGCTGAAAATACTTTGCACCAACAATGACAAATGGTTGACATCATTTCCTGCAATAAGCTCAATTTTCCGTTGTATGTCCTTAACACGAAGAGTAGTGCGGAAAAGTTTGACAAACTGTCGGTTCTATTGTTGATTAGTCTCCTGGTACCTTTGTCCTAAATTAGCCGCATGGTAGACGGTCAACATTAATCGGCACTATATGTAAATTTGTTCTAAATTGGCCAATCACGTGTGCATACTTTGTGCATTGGCGCGTACCTAAACTGAACGTGCAGATTTCGTAAATCGATCGCCAGCATTCACGTTGTTCCGACTTATCAGCTCTTAGCACTGTCAATGTTTAACTGATGAACAATCTGCAACGGGATGTATGGAAGGTTCTAACGCTGTTCCGCCTATACGCCACCTGCTCATCTTCTCGGATTCATGGTGAATTCCCTGGTCACCTAAGACGAATTCGATTGAGGAAATAACACACCTTAATTCGTTTTTTGATTTGGATTCATTTTGCATGACCGTAGTTCTTCTCATAAGCTTGGTTTCAGTAGGCTGCACACCACTGTACAGGCTCGTTTGTTCCACTTTCAGGAATCATTCACTATTGATCACCGACGCCAGTTTACTTCATGGGGTATTCGTACCCATCGCAAACCACCTGGTTAGCGGATTGGCGGGGAATTAATCGGTTTCTGAACGACAGAAGTTCATCTGCATGGAAGTGATGCGGTCGGGTCGTGGACAACTTTCTGTCAGAGTGTATAATCTGTTTCTCAGATATGCAATGTGTCAATGCTTCTGCAAATCCATGCTGGTCACAGCTCAAGTTGTTCGTTTTCGTGAAATTCCCATAGCCGTGGTTGGAGTTTAGATCGTAGAAGTTGCATCACCAAATGAGGTGATATCCTCAGTGCATATGTCAAGTGGTTGACGTCCCAGTGCATTTAGGCGTGTCCCACTAGCCTTGACCTTTGACCTTGACGTCGCGAGTACGCGTTTGTTTTGCTACTTGGCCTTTGACTCCAGCGAAACGACGTCCTGCTTGAGTAGTTTGATCCGTTCAGGTGTAGAATCTTATTTCCATTCCGAGTATTTGAATTTTTAGTGATGCCTTCTCGTAGTTGTCTCCAAACATGTAATTCGGTTTCATGGCTCTGGGTCCGTACGACTTGACTTCGGGCTTTCTCATCTAGTCGAACGATTTGCTCATCATTCGACTGTGCATGTGATCTAGTTTGATTTGTCATCCATATCTTGGTGACGAAATCTTTACGATCTAAATGCCAATCTCAGCAGACAAAACAACCCAATTAAGTACATAGACAATCAAATCACAATTTAGTCCAAACTGACAAGGTTCCTAGTTTTTCCGAAGAAAACGACAGACTGAATGATAAACCTTATAAGAGATCTATTCGGATAGTAATATTTTTTACAGAACCATTGAAGCCGATTTGGGCGGATTGCTCAGTTAACAATCCCGTCTCATGTCAGTCGAGCAGATAGATCAAAGCTATTACCATAGCTTTTCCTCAGAACTACGAAACTTTCATCGACCAGCAGATAGGACCCCCTGGCGTTTTGCTAACTAGATAATTGCAAACGCTTGCAATGGATTGTCTATTGAAACAAATATTGAAGTAGTAGGAGTAGGAGGCATCACAGCCCTGTCACATTCAGACAAATCAACGGCAATGAGACCATGATTAGAACTGGTTGAGAGAAAAAATAACAACCAAATCAACTTACTTTCAACAGCGCTGGTCCACTGTCTTCTTTGAATTCTTTGACTTTTGCCTTTTTATTGCCCGGCGATGCCCGAAAAATCGAATACACTTCACGATAGATATCTTCACACTGGTTTCCAAAAGAAGTTGTTAGTGAAAATCAATCAAAATTGTGTGTACACTTGGATTTATGATCTTTATCATTTTGGGGCTATGCCAAGTGGCGAACTGTCCAGGTGTTGAGCGCGTAAGAACTCACGAACTTCAGGTTTAAGAGTCTCGCTGATGGCCAACTGGACATCTCCAGTCATTCATCTATTTGGTCAGTTATTTACTCTCTCATTTGATCAGTCAGTTAGTTGATCTGTCAGCTTAATCAGTCGGTCAGCAATTCACTTAATAGGTAACTAAATTCCATGGTAAATTCAACTAATCAGAAAAGTCAGTCAGCCAGTCTGTTCAAGAATGAATTGGTCTTCAAATATTTCAGAAAATCGACTTCACCGAATGCTTACCTCACCAAGCATACGTTCAATCTGATAATATTCCTCGTCGGTATTACCCATCATATTGAATTTTCTGGCAAATAAACGCGCTATTGCTGTCGATTCCTGATATCGCCTTGTTATCCCATCTGGCCCCGTGACGTCCAGAATCGGTAGTCGATTGCCCGGTATTGTGGGTTTAATTTTTGGCCATTGGTCAAGCGGGATATGATGATCTTCGAATGGGATCCCGGCACAAGTTAACAGCAAGCGAATTGGTTCGGCGCGTCCACGGAATTTAAAGTACCATAGCTAATTTTACGGGAATAGGGTTGTGCATGGAGGAAATCTTGAGCATAGAGCATGGAACAAACGGCACTAAAACCCAGTAAAGGAAAAGAAAGTTTTTTCGTAAAAATATCGCAGTTCAACTACAACAATCAATGGTTGTGTAATGGCCATGAACGTGGCTCGATCGATCAACTGCTATTTTGTTGATCATTCCGTAAGCTTACGCATAAGTGCATCACTTTGTCCACAGTCCATTCGTTGATCAAGTAGCGGAAATTTTGAAGTTTGGATATGAACATTCTCTGATGGAATCCACACAAGACCGATCAATCGTCCACTAGGCAATTTTTTGGATGACCGCGGCTAGCATATGGAAAATGCATTGCCTTGTCGCATCAGCGACCAATGAGTTGAAACGATCAAAAAGAACCATCGCCATACTGAGGTTTGTTTAAGAAATTCAAATTTGAATTCCCGAATAGTGGTTTATTCTGCTTAATTTGCCTTCAGGATGCAGCGTGCTCATCACGTACGTGGATGTGGGAACTTTGGAGGTGAACACAAATTATCACTAAGTGATCCGCACAATCATCCTGATCGTCACGTGAAATCCCTTGGTGAAGCTTATCACCGTTGTCTAAAATGGGACAAACACATACACACACATGATTTGTCTGCTCCAGTTCTTTAGATCTTGTGCAGTTTTGTCTACACTTGTTCTGTTATCTTTGTCAAACTGTAGACGGCTTTTGAGTGCACGAGTGTGTCTGGCCTGGAGTTCCCGCTATTCCAGAGCATCTAAATGTGTTGAAGCCAATTAGGTAATCCTATTTCGTGTTCTTCATAGGTTAACCTTTTACTTAGGCATTCATTCATGGCTGTCAGCAAGGCAGAATTTTATGTATGTCAAAACTGTTTCATTAGTACTAAGTTAAGAGAAATGATGGACCGAAAATTGACGTGTGACATGACATTCAATGTTGGTCCAACTTTTCTTCCCCGAATACTAGTCAGATGAAATTGTCTATATGAAGAGACGTATTCTGACAACGGGAACGATCTGCAGGAGTGAAATGTGTTTATAACAGTGTCCCTGTTAGGCAGAATTCACGTGCATTCAACAACCATTTCCAAAGAGTCGGTCCATAATCACCTCCTTTGGTTGGGAATCAGAAAAAAAGGACCTGTGCCGTGGCACATACAAAATCCGAATTCAACTTTACAGAGATTTTGTTTCCTGTGACAGCACGTCAAGATAAGAACGAGTAAATACCTGTTGAGGTGAAAAAACGACGCTAACCCCGATATATCGATTAGCTGAAGAGCGAGGGTACAACGAACCAGTATTCTTGTGGGGCAATGATGATGACCTGTTTCGTTGTACACCGTGTCGCATTAGAAGAACATTCTAGTTACTCAAGGGAGTTGGAAGGAAAAAATAAAGGCGTATTTCTATCGACTGATACGGAGTGGATGATCTGAAAGGATTAAACAAGCGAAAACTCACTCGGTGTGAAATAAGCATATTAGGTTACTAAATGGAAGCCACTGTGGACAAACCGGTATGTTCCATCCGGAAATTTTGGCCTTGGTATAGGCGAAAATAAGGATTCCAAGAGAACCGTTTGCGGATACACTTATTTGAAGGTAATCTTATCCTTCAGATATCTCAGTGAACCAACTTATCAATGAGATAACGCAGTTTCTGGTCCATGGTTCGACATAGTTCATTAAATGGTCAGACAGTTTAGTAGTTGTAAGTGAAACACATCGACGGTGTGGCCTCTAACGGAAAGCAATAATAAAAAGGTATGCTCATAGCGATGTGGTATAATACTCCCAGTCAAGTGACATGCAGGTGAGGGAACGATGCCACTTGCGGTGGAATATGGGAGAACCTGGGCCATTCGAAGTGGTCGCAAATACCAACTCTCTCCAATCTACGATTAAGTAACGAGAACACCGAAACCCATGAAGTATTGGGTTCAGATGTACTGGAAATCATAGTAAGCGTCTGAGGATAATATGTAATAGTCTGATTGGTTGGTTGGATGTTGATCAACCCTCTGTGTCGTACAGCTCTGACTGGCCTGCAGTAGAGACGCTGTGGGACAATGTGTCTTATGATTGGCACGTACGCGTACCACATTTGCATCAAGTTTTCCTGATTACGTGACTGCGTACATCCAAGTATTATTAAAAACACGTGGACACTTGCGCTCCCACTAGGAGTGAGAGGGGAAAAACTGAAATTACAGAAGCCACAGTAATCGATGCAGCGTGGAAATGACGATGTGTAAACAATTCATAATGGGTTCCACCCGAACTGAACAAACCATTTGCAGGCTGTAAATAAATCAATCAGAAATGAATGTGTATCAGCGGCTACTCTTTCTTCACGGTAATTTACGCTGGCCAGAAATGTGCCAGTATGGATGGAATGAGTTACGCACAATAAACCAGCACGTGGGCAAAGTAGATGGGTTTTACGCCAGTTTATCGACTATCCAGTATGGAAGCAGCCAGTTCGAACGGCATAACGTGGGTTATCTAAGGTGGTGGTCACGAGAGTGTCGTTCTACCTCAATGACCTCGAAATTTGCTTACGCCAGGAGGGCATAGGTGCAGTGTCGTTGGTATCCACGGTGTCAAGTTAAAATTACAAGATGGGTCTACTGTGTTGGGCGCGCTATTCAGGTGTGCCGACTCTCTCCGATTTTCCCACTTCTTGTGTTGTGGATTGGTACAATTATGGAGACAGACACACAAAACGCAGGGCGTCAGTGATACGGCTCGAATAACACACCGCTGATGTGGAGCCCAGTATGTCAACATTAGACGTCGTGCAGCATAGTGCGTATACAACGGCCTCGGGATCTCTGAGACTATGTTCATAATGGCTGATTGAATATTAAACCCAAGAGGTTTCATAATGCAGCACATTGAGCGTCGAATACAAACTGTCTGTCATAGTAACTGAGGTGTCATGATCCGAAGCTGGGCCACCCACCAACTTGATGGAGAACACCGGGATCAGCGACACGAGTTTTTGCTCTCGGACAATGTAGCCAACAAGCGACAAAAACTCGTCTTATGTGCAATGAACCCAGACGTAGATAAACTGTTAGCTAGCCACAGAGGGTCAGTGACCTTGGTAATTCATACAGAAGCGTGACAATCAACCAATCAGGCGAACGCAATGTCCGGAACGAAGAGTCATTCAACCAATCATAGCAAAACCAAGAATAACTTGAAAAATGAACTATTCTACCGGAAATAAACAGGTCTGACCATTGCAACTTCATCATTCTATGGGGATTGGACGTTTGCATAACATCATTAAGTGGCTTCCGGGACTTGCAATACATTTCCAGTGCGTCGCATTATTTTCTCCTTGTATGCATTTCATCGTAGATATATTTAGAAACAAAAACTTGAAATTCATGTTTTAATGAAAAAAATACCGATGACCGGGTCCTAGGAAAAATAACTCACCATTTGTCCACAGTTTTTCAACGATTTTGCATATTGATGTGTCCTGTATCTCAGGTTTGATGAGCTCTGAGCATGGCGTTTATATCGGCTAGTTCAGAGCTCAGAAACCCTTGGAAACACTGTTTTAATACTTAAAGCTGACACAACCGTCAGTGACATTCAGTCTGTAGTGAACAACAGACGGGACTTCTCGGTTGAAATCCGTGTTTGGTAGCTTGACGAGACACTGTGTGCAAACTATGGGCAATGTAACAGGTTTATTGACCGAAAGTGCTGAACGGGGCCTGATAGGCACGCAAAATGCAAACAGGTGTTTGACAAACACGGTATCGTTTTCGCTGCATCCCCGACTATCTCTAACATAATTTGGAACCGATCTGACCAAACAATGACGAACTGAATCGGGTTTGTATAAATTCGGATATCTCCAATTGACAGTGTAAAGCCTGCGGGCGATAAGACATTATTTTGGGATTTGTGGTGGTTGGCTAGTAGACCCGTTGATGAACAGGTTTTGTAAGTGTTTGTGGTTGTTTGTCCACGCACCGAGATGCGTGCGTGCTTCGTGCAGATCATGGGTTCTTGATAGCCTAGTTACGGACATTGTGTGGAAAGATCGATTGTTTAGCACTGCTCACCCTGGAGTCGACTTCAAAAGGCGGTAGTGATATTATTCCCACTTTCCGAAGGCCAGTTAGGGTAGCCTAAAGGTAACAGTTCAGTTGATATCAACTGTTGCCTTACTAAATGCTTACTTTCGAAAGGTGACAGGTCAATACTTGGGCACGCCCGATCACACGGTTTGCGCGAGTTGGCCAAGTCACGTTATTTGATCAATAGAGCGGCCAGGATCCAAAGAATTTGAAAGCCCCGATGTTTGAACTGAGCTTAAAACGAACGCTTAGAAATCGATACACGTGACACAAAGGAGCTTGAAAGTTACTCGTTGAGTCGCGGTCACAAGTAAAAGCTCATAGAGACTTTCCATAAGTGACTCCCGGACGTATAGGTTATAGGATTCTACAGCTTCAGTCAACAAGATACCCTTAGCCAATAGACTAAAGAAGACTGGAATCACCGACCAAATGTGAAAAAGTACTGTATATTCAATGAAAAAATTGATAATTAATCAGCTAAATAGAATACCTTGACGGTCGAATATTGGTTCCCACAAAAGCGAAAACAACAACAGGAGAGTTGTCACTTACTACGTATTTCACCGCATCCTCACGCAGCATTACGAACCGTTCATGTGAGAGATGAACGAGTGTATAAATTGCACGCGTAGTTGCGCGCCCGTGTTCTTGTGCATGAGCGTGCACGCGCGCATGACTGTGGACCGCTGATTTTCATCGATGCATGTTCGCGTATCTGGTTTGGTTTGTTCGGTCCAGTCGACCGGGTTTTGTGTAGACCTATATTTGCATTTGTCTGGCTGTCTTTCTGGACCAATCACGATCGGATATTCGTTCTGTCAAGTATGTTGATTCAAACAGAGCAGAAGACGGCGAAAAGTTGCCAGTAGTCACTGCCTACCCCAGCAAATTGACAATGACTGGGAAGCGCGACTGCTAATGTCCAACCAGGCAGAAGTTCAACCAATCGGTGGCGAGCAACGTCCGGCGGGAACTGGAGTCAAAATAGTCGATGACACAAAGCCAGATGGCATCGAACAGACAGCTGATGTTTAGATTGCAGGTTCTGTCCGCCATTTAAATCGTATTTTGAAAACCAAATAATTTGACACCGTCCCAATACTCCACGTTACATCGGAATTATTTCAAAATTCAGAATTCGGTAAAAATTTCTCTTCATTTAGGTGCCAAGTCATGTGTGCATTTGTTGGCAAACCATAGGGTAACGAACAGACCATCTGCGCGCTCTCTATGCAAATGTATCATCACATAGTGGACTGTGTTTCCCAGCGGCATGAACGAGGTCTAATTAGGCTAATTAGATGATATTTCTGAATAGATCTGACGTAATTCGTAGACAATATGATAAATGGCAGTCAAACACCTCATGCAGGTGATGGACGGGACACGAACAGGGTGGTTCAAACTACGAATCTCAAGCAGAACGGAACTACTTGAGATTATCAGCTATAAGTATCTCAGCTCCTCACTAGGACTCCCACTGAATAATAAATTTTACGTGTTCATGGAAACTGTAACTCATTTTTAGACTAATTTTGAATTAGAAAACAATACAATTGCGACTACATGGGAACAAATTACCGGAATTTTGTGCTATTGAAACTGCTTAAAACAAGAGCTATGGCGTGACTAAATCTATGAATGTTTATTTCAACTCAGTATGCTTTGTCTAAGTGGTTTGTCAAACACGAAATCACCAATCCCTGTGCACGGTTTGGTGAAGGGGCCGAAAGACCACTGAACGACTCGATTAAGTTCATTTAGACTACATTTCGCACCGGACTACTTAATAGCTTGTCAGTAAGCGAATCTCGAAAATCTACCCAGGGCGCAAACGATCGGCATGATAGTCTTTTTCCGGATTTTTACGGCGTCCGGCTATGCGTACGCACGAAACATGCTGATTTGACACATTCGGCTGTCTTTTTTCTGGTTTAGAACCCGGGAAAGATGAGAGAATTACTAGACGTGAAACGCATTTTGTAATTCCGAATGGTGGGATACTACTACTGAAAAGGTTTGCCTCGAAATCCAGTAGCATATGGGAATATCCACCTGATAGAATGCATAAAGAAACTGTGAGAATTGGCTTGGCTGCTTTTGAGTGCAAGAACTGTCCAGAGGGAATAAGCTTGCTCATAAAGACTTTACCGTCTCCTCGGATGCTCGAACGTAAACAGAATGTCTGGCTGACTTTCATCAGTACAAGACATCTGTTCAGGACATTAGTGTTCATGCACTGATGGTATTCTGCTGGTTATTCGGTACTCCTAACCGCAAAATTCCAAACGACCCTAGCGGCGTTGGCCAAACGGATAAGATTAAGGCGTTCGGACGTGAAGTTCATCGGTTCGAATCCTCCCACAGCCGATCAACTGACATTTGGCAGCCCTCTGCTGGCGGCGGCTCCTTCCTAAAATAATAAGGAAAGTAGAAGATAAAGGATAAAGAAGCCTTCCATGCAATCAGTCAAAGTGATAAAATGTCACGGTTACAGGATACTGTGATTAAGTAACTAACTTTTTGATGATACGCGATCATGCAATGAATTGTGTATTTCCATTTCCGGTGATCGAAAATTCCGTAACAGACAGTTCAGTGCTCCAGTTCCCGTCTCGTTTGTGGATTATTTGTTCTACCGGTTAGTTCATCCAGCTTGGACAGATGCCTGAACTAAAAAGTTCTTTGGGCCGCATTTGCAAAACACTCGCCTGCATTGTTTAGCTGACAAGCGACTCTTCACTCATTTCTGCATAAAAATATTTTCTCTTCGTTAACATTTTCGGTACTTGCGATCGATTAGGAAATTTAACGTAACATACGAATTGATCCATTTTACCTAATAGACCTGTCCAATCATTCGGTCCTTATCCCGGTTCCAATATCCGTCCCGACGATCATAGCTTACACTGGTGTTATGTGGAACATTTGTTGTCGTACCAAGCAAAATGACGAAAAAGAGATGCTGAAACGATCAGCCGAGCAAGTTGGTCAACGGTATGTATTATTTCTTTGTTCTCACTGAAGCTAGTGCAACATGTGACTACTGTGATACACGTGGGACAAGGATGCAGAAATTAGAAGGCATAAAAAATACCATTTGTTTAGAAAGAATTTGGACGGATGGACAAGATTTTGGTTCGCTAGTGTGATTTCCATTAACCGGTGTCTCCTTGTCCCTTTCCCAGCTGCATAGCCTGGGATCGGAGCAATTCTTACAAGTGATAGTGATTCACGTTCGTGTTTCATTACGGGCGACTATGACTGGAGCTTTGATTTCCAGCGAATGTATATCGGTCTGTGGCAGGGTCAGTCGTATGAATATTCTCCAATGATATACGCAAATTCTGGGGAAAAACGTGTTGTTTTGATTTTATCTTCTGTGACTGTCGTTGCCAAATATCATCCACCGTCACAAAACTGTTATATCCCTGTCTATATACTGCAAGGTAGAAAAATCCCGGAAAATCGGCACTTAGGTGACAAGTATTCTGGTGAACTGACCATGAAAAGCCATCGTGAACTAGTAACTCATCATCTGCTCTCGTTCATCTTCGTCAAGTACCTTGTTTTTGTGAGATGGACCATACGCCTGGCTGAGGACGACTTCCTTTGAAAACATGCAATCTTGTCAAAACCATCCAATCGAGAAGAAAAATCAGCTCTAGTCTTTTGGAGATAAGTGGCCATGGTTGGCCCTGGTTTGACTTCGACGTCCTCGTGCCACAGAAGGCTGATGTTCTTCGTGGGTGACTAAGGCTCTATTACTGCCCAGTTCAGCGAATTCAAAGTCCTTTCGGAAATAAGTACACTTCTGAATGAGGTGCTTATGTTGAAATGCGAGTTCGCTGTACTAATGTGTGCAACAGCCATGATTTTCTGATCTGGGGAGCGAGTTAACTGCTGCCGTGAACACTGCACCAAGTTCGACAGTCGAGCATCAAAACAGCTGAAAATGAGCGGAACCAACGATCTCAGCTCTGGTACGAAGTTACGATGGCTGGTTTTATGCACACATTAACACAGACACGTTAAGCCGACTGATCTAGCATAGTTCTATTTCGGCTTCCATTGACTGATCCCTTTTCGCAGCTTTATCTGAAGTGTCACAGTATCCTGTAACCGTGACATTTTATCACTTTGACTGATTGCATGGAAGGCTTCTTTATCCTTTATCTTCTACTTTCCTTATTATTTTAGGAAGGAGCCGCCGCCAGCAGAGGGCTGCCAAATGTTAGTTGATCGGCTGTGGGAGGATTCGAACCGATGAACTTCACGTCCGAACGCCTTAATCTTATCCGTTTGGCCAACGCCGCTAGGGTCGTTTGGAATTTTGCGGTTAGGAGTACCGAATAACCAGCAGAATACCATCAGTGCATGAACACTAATGTCCTGAACAGATGTCTTGTACTGATGAAAGCCAGCCGGACGTCTGCTTTACTTCAGCCGCAAAACTTCAATCGCTTCTATTTGGCGGCCGCTATCTCCACTTCCCACCACCTCTCATAATAAAGTCCAAATTGAGCAAACAAAATGCCCGTTTATTAATCAAAACCAAATAGCTTATATTCGTCTTCGATTATTCTGATGGCTAATTCGTTCTCTCGGCAGTCATCTACTTTCTCATGAGGCGTTTTTGTTCCGCTTATCGATTGACATAGTAGGCGCAAATTCGCCGCAGCCCTGTCGATCTCTGATCCGGGTAGTGGTTATGACGATTCCATATTACTAACCTTACACTAATATTCTTCAACGGTTTGAAAAGTTCCACTAATGATCGAGGAACCGACGAAGGATTCACAAAACTTGTCGTAGTAATCCAACAAAAATTGATTGGGAACACTCAAGGAGAAGAGGGGAATAAATGTTTAACTTTGAAATTTTCCAGATTCTATCTGTGAAAAATTTGTTTAGTCACCTAGATGAGTGAGTTGGATGGTTCCTAAGGATTTTGAGGAATATATCGAAGTCAGTGTTTACATGAAATTGAAATGCCGGTCAAATGGTTAAGCAGACACGGGCGAAAGTGAACAGAAACTCAAAATATTCGGACAGTTGGAAAGTGGAAATAAAACAAACAGAACGTGTGAAGACGCAAGTTTCTGGAGACTTATGCACAAACCTTGTTTCTACACGTATGTTGATAGATACCAGCATCATCAAGATGTACGACTATGTGACATGGACATTCGTCTTATGTTACCAGTGCGATTTATGCCGGGATACATATGACACCGGTAAACTT
This sequence comes from Fasciolopsis buskii, assembly GCA_008360955.1. Lineage (NCBI taxonomy): Eukaryota > Metazoa > Platyhelminthes > Trematoda > Plagiorchiida > Fasciolidae > Fasciolopsis > Fasciolopsis buskii. The sequence goes on along the minus strand of LUCM01005088.1, from coordinate 3,032 downwards.
GGTCTCCTGCCCGGTTTTCAGGATGAAAAATGCAAGCCGTACGGAGCATACGAAGCACAGGAAGACTACGAAAAATGTTGCAAAATATCTCTTGTGAAAGCAATTCTGAATATTGTTACCGACGCGTCAAATCAACCTGACTCCATAATTTTTTCTTTCCTCGTTCATTGTAAAAAGGAAATGATACTTTCGGTGATGAACTCATGGATCCATCCGTGTTTTGAATACCTGCTAGCTAAATAGTCACGTGACAAGTGGCAATCCACTCTTGATCGCACAGCGATGATTAGGAGCAAGATGACAAATCTGCTAAACAGATTCAGATATAAAAACAAGTTGCACATCAGGCAGATTTTACAAAAACATTAAACCCGCACATTCTACTATGCCCCGACTATACGAACTGTCCAAATTCCACAAATCCGAGCTGCTTTCTATTCCGCCTGATTGTATCAACGACACATTTCGCTTGTCACGCGACACCCCAGAGGAATGTTGGTCTCCTGAATCCTGTGAGCAAGACTCGCATAGCATACAGCATGTATTAATTTACACTTTGTTGCAGATACAACAAACATCAACATCGAAGAAAAGCTATTGTTCTGTTTAGACGTTACCTGTCTGTATACTAATTTACCCTTTTGTGTTATGTCGGAAGTATGAGTGCAGTGCAGGGGACATGTCCAATAGACACTAGGGCCCATTAAACGCAGGAAAGAGAGTGGGAAACAGACAACCTCAACCGGAAACGAGCAATGGCATAAAATTACAGATGGTCAGGAGTGATAACGAGCCGAGAGACTGGCAGAACTGGGATTAGAACCGCTAACTCTTTCAATAACAAACACTCGATCGATTTGACCACCTCCAGTCAAACAATTTTATTTGTCAATTTATCAAGTAGCGAAATATACTCCGGAACGCCTATGGACAGTCTAACCAATTCACTCTTAATTCCCAATTTGCACCTAACAACACACGTATTATCACCATAAAGAGGATGTCGCCTTAAGCTCACTGCTTAGTCCATTTCTAGCTGACATCCTCACAGGAACACTAAAACCAGTTACCGGCCTGTTTGCCCACCATTATGGGTATGTGGACAATATCTGTCACATTGCAGACATACGAATCGATTTGGAGAACTACTAACGTGTTTGACGTAGCACATTCGAGAATTAACTTCACCTGGGGGATGGAAGAATAATAGTCCTCACAGTTTCGTGACGTTTGACCAGGCAGACTTCAGGCTAGTTCGATGTGAACAAAGGTCTAAGATAAATCTGCGTGAAATGATCAGTACACCAACTTCCACAGTTTCTCTCCATCCTATCACTAACGTAGTTTGATACGCTGTCCCCGACTTCTTTCGTGACTACTTACCAATTCACGTTCATCTGTAATGTCACTTACGTAGGTCGAAAGACATGGCCGTTATCGAAACACATATCAGGACAAAACCCACGGAGGGTTAATCAGCAATACACATAAGAGAAACCGGTCACTGGATGGACATCCAGTTAACGTTTTCAATTGTTTACTGAGTTCCGCAATTGGTCTTGAAAGAGACTACGCTTTGGATAACGGAAAACGCGGAAGAAGTTATCACTCTCTTCACTAAACTCGAACTATGTTCGCGATGAAAATCATCTCATGCCTCACCACTATATCGGCCAGAAACGAACTTCTGGCTGGCGGCGATCAATTGGTCAACGTCCTGGCGTCTCAACGCAAAGCTCGCGGGTTCGCATCCCCCCACCCGCGGTTAACTTTCCCACTAGGCAGTCCAATATGGGCCTGGGCCCCGTTCCAGGAAAATAATGTACATTGCGGAAGTAAAAGAAAAAAGATAAAAATGAAATGATATTAGGGGATGAAGTGAGCTAACCATATCACAGATGCAATCAAATCAGCTGAACGGGTCTGTCTCGCCTTGGTAACTGATTCATCCACCATCTCCCATCCTCCCTCCTTTTACGCTGACTGAGGAGAAACTTCGATTTTTCCTCCAAACTCTTCCCGGCAGTTGTTTGTATGTAAATGCCAATGGATAGGTTTGCGAATGAATTCACCAGAAAAACACAAATTCACCTACAACATCTGTCCCAATAGTGTCGTATGTTGCGTGCGGTGGAATTTGTTCCGATCCATCTCTCCATGCGTCCACTGCAAGTGCAAAACTCACTGGGTCATACCAAGGGAGTCAGAAGGAATGCAGCCATAATGTCAAAGATTGATCACAGGATCGATTTATTAAAGTGAAGTGAGTGCGCGGGAACCGGAAGAAGACACTCGTAATCGCATCACTCCATGCGGACCAAACGATTACAACTAATTCAATGGCAAATAATCCATGTTGACCTACCAATATCCAGGATTTCATTAATTGATTGTCGGGTCGGGAAATGTTCCGAACTTTCTCCGAAGTGCAACAGAAAAACAAGAAGGCATTCACTTACCACTGTAAATCATCGCCAGTTTTAATAAATCCATCCTTCCGTATCACTCCCCATGTGATCTTGGAATAATTCCAAACACATTTGGAATTGTGAAACCATGCGATGGGTTGGCACTACTGCCATATCCATCAGTAGCAAAATGCAAATTCAAACATTTTTAAACATATGCAAACGCGTTCGGGGTAAGTTTTCTCATCAATGGCTTGCCCCACATAGGGGAATACGTTTTAGCTTACCGTTAGTTTTGCATACGCCCACATCTACTTTTGCGTTCAAGCTATGCTGGACAGCACTGTTCGCATTCCAAACTAGAACACCTGCCTTCCATCTCGAAAAAAATCATTTGGACATAGAACACATCACATCCCCCAACGAGATTTCATATGGAGTCTGACCGAATCACCAAGTCAAAAGTAAGTAGAAAAGAAATTTACTTGAGCAAAATTAGGAAATTATTTGAAATTTCGTACGCCAGATCAGTGGTGATTACCGAAACTCAATGAAGAACATCAATATAGGATGTCGGATTTCCTAGAAAGGTGTCGCCTCACGTTTTTTGAGGTATTCTGCCAA
>LUCM01005087.1:0-15335 GCA_008360955.1 Fasciolopsis buskii | reverse complement strand
TATATATATAGAACCAGGAAGTAGTATCTGGATGCGTGAACAAAATTTGCCCGGGAGCACACGACCGGTTTTGCGGTTATTGTCGCTCGTCAGGTATGCGTACCCGATGCTCTCTTGCCCAAACATCCACATACTTGTACACTCCGAATTGATTGATATTTCTCACCACAATCGAATCTGTAGCAACAGGAGTGTGCATGGAAGCTGTTCGTCGAAGAGTCCACAGAAGAATCAGGACTGTGATTGGTTGATAATTGTTTGTCAGTTGGGCTGAGCCAACCTTAGGAACGAGGGCAGCATGTCCCAGAATATACGTATGTATATATAGAAGCAAGAAGAAGTATATGGATGCGTGAACAAAATTTGCCCGGGAGCACACGACCGGTTTCGCGGTTATTGTCGCTCGTCAGGTATGCGTACCCGATGCTCTCTTGTCCAAACATCCACATACTTGTACACTCCGAATTGATTGATATTTCTCACCACAATCGAATCTGTAGCAACAGGAGTGTGCATGGAAGCTGTTCGTCGAAGAGTCCACAGAAGAATCACGACTGTGATTCGTTGATAATTCTTTGTCAGTTGGGCTGAGCCAACCTTGGGAACGAGGGCGGAATGCCCCAGAATATATATATATATATATATATATATAGGCACGAAAAAAGACGGCAGAAAGATGACCCCAACGTTGATCAAGGGGAAAAAATCCTGATCACAGGACAAAACTCAAGGGCAGCTTTTGGCTCAGTTAGTCTAGACAACTGATAATAGCACGGTCATTGTTATACAAAACCCTGGGGCTTTTCAGATCACTACGTAGATCCTCCACTGCGATTGGATTAGACAAAAAACTACCTCAACGGGGCAACAACAAGCAGAGATTGACAACTGTCAACCTGTTATATCACGCATTTGTTACCTGCAACCATGTAAGTTTTGAAAAGCACAGCAACGTTTTGCAGGCTAAAAAGAAAGTGTCTGACAAGTTTATCCAGTGAAGTAAAAATGAACTGCCAGGTCTTACGGATTGTAATCCCCAAAATTTGGATTCATTAGAAAATTATCTTTTCCGATCTATAGCATACACACTGACGCTCTCCGGGCGTCATTAGTTTAGCGTACCGTATGCCTGGGTTTAAACGATGAACAAAATCCATCCTAGTGAATTCTCCTTGTGTGAATGCGTAACAGTGTAGGTGGTTACTCAAAGTGGTATACACTCAATTCGATTATGATGCAAATTAAAACACTGCATCAATTGTGAACTACTCATTGAGAACCATAGCAACACCAATTGTGGAACGGTTCGGGAATCATCAGTAGTGGACATTCACAGCGGCCTAATGGGAATAAAACCCGGTAGGCATGAATGGGTGCCGAACGTTAGGGCTGGGCTGCTAGGCCAACCAGCTGGTTCATAACGGCTTTTTGAACAGAAACACTACATGATATCACGTCCATCGGCAACTGGTTTATTTCGAGCAGAGACGGTTCATATTATTGAGAATTTCTTACAAAGATGGAGCAGCCATGTGGTAATTCCACGGTTTTCAGTGACTAGTTAAACGCCGACACTGAATAAAGACTCTCTTTATAAACCATATTATATATATATATATCATATATGTAATATTATATATAATGAAATGTTATAAGCGATAAATACAGGAGTGAGGTAAGAACCCTTGTATCCACCAAAAACCCCACTTCCCTCTTATTTTGGCTACAAACTGTCGAAATTCTTGTCTGTAGACACCAGAACAAATACGACCGAGGAAGTAAGAAGAGTGAAGAATTTCGTCTGCCAACTCATTAGAGAGACGATAAAAATTTTCACCGTCTCGTCGAAAACAGAGTTCGAGACTTCACCGCCGCAGCGACAACTCATACATGACTGGTTTCAGACAAATGGATTTGACAACTGTGACAAAAACTGGTCCGGTTTACTACTCCAAAACTCAAAGGACCATCCAAAATTTATGAAAGATACGGCTGGGAGGAATTTTACCGTCGGTTCCCTTGGATAGGCAAGAAATTCCGCATTTCTAAACTATTTCTCACTGGATTTTGTAGATAGTGCAATGTCACCTGCTCTCTTGTTGTTTATAAATTCGTCTGTGTGAACACCCTTTCATCTAAAATCACTAAAACCGATTCCACTAAACATAGACGGAGTTGGGTAGCATTCTAACCAACTTTTGTTGCTGATCTTTGTTTATCCACCTCAACAACAGTTCTAAAGTAGGATGTAACTTTCGGTATGGCAAGTTGAAAGATACTTTCTGTCTAGTTACATATATGATACGATACTCTTGGATGTTCGTTTACTACTTCGTCAATGAACCGTATTATTTAGACTGACTGAAAGAAAAATAGGACAGAATAAAAGATTAAGCTCACTTGGCTTGACTGGGTGATAAATGCGCCGGTGAAAACCTGCCGGATTTTAGCCCACTAGATCCCGAAAGATTTGGTATTGCATTCGTGCCGAATGTCTGGACAGTTGACGGAGAAAGACGAATGGGATCACGTGCAATAGGTCCAGAACTGTTGGATGAGCCGAGATCGGCGTGCTCAGGTTTGCCTATCGGACCAGGGAAGTAACTGGAAGTATTCGGGTAGGCGGTATCCGGAACCTCCAGTTTGCCAGATCCCACCACGGTTGAGGTGTAAGATGAACGACCACGGCGACTACGACCACCCCGCATGCGATCTTTACGTACCGCTTCAGATTCAACCATGATATTCAAGGAATCGGTTGGTGAAGACAATGAGATGAGAGATTCAGCGGAATGAAAACAAGGAACATTTAACGAGAACGGAGAAGTCGACAAAGTTGAAGTACAAGTGTAACTGTTCACCCTCATGGGCTCGTGAACAAATGAGGGAAAACTGACGCCTGAATGGAGATTTGATTGTTGCTTATCCCAGGGGAATTCTGTCACCATACGAGAACTGGGCGCATCATTGTGCGATAAGTCGTCAGTTGGACTAGTGACCAAATACGGGACAATCTTTGTGGAACTGGAAATCTCCGTAGCGTTGGTAAACGAGCACGGAAACATTAGTGTCGATGAACAAGAGTCGTGCACAAAGGCAGGGTATAAGACAGCACACAATATAACGAGACAATACAGAAACAGTACACAAACGCAGTACCAACTGCTAGAATTTATATGAATTTCCGTTCTCCGAGATATTAGCAAATGATTGGACGCTTGTCAAACGTATCTAGTGAAGATGGTCGGGGGTGACCAAGCAACACTCATTTCGTTCACTGGCCAACCGATACGCCTGAGCTATTCTATGCGACGAATGGGGAAGAGAAGTGATCACTTGTGGCTCTTATTCTCACCTTGATTCGTTCATTATGAGCATTCGATAAGAATAAGAGACTGCATAATTCCGAGTACAGTACACGACACGCACGCGCGTGTACAACTCACCATCGTCTCTGCCTCAGTCCTTTCTGACAATCCAACTACGACACAACTACCGTCCCCCAACACGCGAAATTGTGGCCAGTAATCCACTGAGTTTGTCATCTATGCTACCGGACAAAACTACATATCATCACCTCCACCACCGTAACTCAAACATTTGTCCTCAGTTGCCCCATAGTAAGATGCCCCGGATGGACCGAGATAAACTCCACCCTGTGGCTCGTCGTCCACGCCCACGTCCTCGATCTAGTCCGCGAATCAAAGGCACAGATTTGATTCCTACGCAAACATCTGACGAGGTGGAACAACTATGCAGGCAGCGACAAATGTTCCCAGTAATTCACTATCCCTCGAATGCTACAAACCAACGACGAGATTTACGCGGATTTGTAACCGACTTGTTCGGTCTCTTATGATAGGCCATAGTGCCAGACGCAATAATATTGTAGCTAATACGATTAAAAGAGGGCTCTTACCTTCTACTTTCATACCGACAGAAATGCACTTTTGAAATCGACAAAAAGCACATCGTTTTCGATGAACCCGATCGATGACACATTGGCCCAATTCTGTGCAATGATATTCCTTCTTGTTTTGAACAGTGCGTTTAAAAAAACCTGAGCAACGAGAGACAAACATTGAAGTGACTAAGATAAGACTCACCTTTGCAAGATTCGCAAGTAGGAAGACCATAGTGATAGCCAGAAATTCGATCTCCGCAGATGGGGCAGTTTTCGTACAACGGGTTCAGCGAAGACACATCGGGAGTGGGAACCGACTGATTGGCATATGTCACATCTGACGAATTATTGTAGGGAAACTGATAGAACTAAAGACAAACTTACCGACGGGGCTATCATCCGGCTCATGACCACTGGTCCCAGGCGAATCTAAGCTTAAGGAGTCCTCTGTGAAACATTTTGCATTCAGGGCAAACTGATTCTGGTCTTGTGCAGGGGTCAACTTAAGAGCATTTAAGGATGCGCGGTCAGCTTGTGTGGGGGACGACATGAACATTGCCGCGTCGGCGAATAACAATATCACGTATTAGAACAAACGGTCATTAAGGCTGTTTTGGTCAACCCTGAATGAAGCACCTAGAACAGTGGGTGTAGACCCTAAGGGAAAACACTGGGTTTCAAAATATACTGAACGATGGCAAAATTGGAGCTCCAAAATGTCGTGCATTGTTCATGAAGCTGAAAGTTATCAAAAGAAAACTGTTAGGCATGAGATCAAGAGGATAAGCAGATAGGAAAGATATGAGACAACCAGGTTTCGGACCCTCAAGTAATGGCGTTTTTAAATAATTCCTTTGCAATCTTAGGGTCATCCCTAAAACGAGTTGCAAATTACTAACCGTGCTTGTTTTAGCTCTCATTTATATTCGGTTATGCCCCTGACCAAAGACAATAAGTATTTTGGAACACAACGAGGAAATTCTGTGGCATAAACAAAAAGAATGAGTTATTACTAAATGTTTACTAAAAGGAATAAACGCAGCCTTAGCCATTAGACCCCAAAACTTCACAGCTTCCTATGCAGGATTGCCAAACGCGTCATAATATGTCACAGACAATGTTCAGCTGATAGTATCCGAGCCAACACTAAGACACGAATACTTCCTTATAACTTCAAAGGCGAAACGATTTGTCGATATCAAGCTAGTTATTCTTAGGTTTGCCACAAATGTGACTACAAACCAGGTGTCGTACGAATCACAGTCGCAGAAAAAATGAAAACATTACATATTATGGCACTTCAGATAATCTCACTCAGGCTATAGTTCATCTATGGCCGTTCTGCTACTCGGCCACCCAAGCTGAAGTACATGTTCATTTCAGAGACTCATCCTTGAGCCCTTGATCTTAAAACCTGATTTGCATGACAGCGGAGTGGAACAGTAAATTGAAACCGGTGACAGTCAGCGACTGATACTCCAATTCATAGGTTTTTGATTCATCCAGACCAGGATTGCAAAATTCACCGGGGTTTCAATAAATTTGGTGTCTAAGTCAGGTAGGATGTCTGAAAAGGATGCAGGGAGACGCCTGTTTAATGGAGGGAGTGATAAGCTCGCCGCGTCATAATGCAATCAATGGATTCTTGTGCTGTCTTATTAGGAGAACGCTTGCGAGGTGAACAAAGCATTCGGCGGTGCAACGTACAGTACGGTTGGCCGGGAGTTTAGTAAGACGATAAATCGTGAGAAATCACTATAACACCTCTGAAGCATGTGGCGCTTCCCATCAGTTACGATTTACCGAAGGAGCAGCCTGCTTTCAACTCAGCAATGGCGAAATTCTAAAGGAAGATAAATGGAGCATATCTTCAGATACCAACTATGACTATTTCAAGTAACAGGAAAGATGATAACAACTAATTGCTTGGAAACTTCCTGAAAGAAGACACCAGATAGCATCATTTAGTTCGAAACAATGTGACGGTTACCGACAAGATCTGAATCCGGGGGTAATTTTTTACCAGATGCTTGACACCTCGCTGTAGTGGACGTGTCACGCTCACCAGCCACTAGATGAGCGTGGTTGGCAAAAATCACCTTGAAAATTCCGTAGGCATTTATTCACGTAAATATGCAAAATTGGAAGGAAGACGGGATAATATCACTAACCACGACTATATACATATACATATATATATATATATATATCCAGTCTATTTCACATCTTAGCTGAGAGAACAAGGTTCGGCATTGCTTCAATCAGTGCAGCGTCAACATCCTAGTCAACGAAGGTGCGACAAACAACCCAAAAAGGAACACAAGGTCGTTAACGTTGTTAAGAACCACTTACAACCTGTCCGGATTTTCATTCAAAGATTCAACATTACGCAAACATTCTGTGTCGGAGTTTCCTCGCTTTTACTCAACTTGCGTCTTCTAGCCCCAACAGTCTCCCTAAGCTTTTTCTGTCAACCAGTGATGCACTCGCAGATAACATGCCCAATACTCCAAATGGTTCATTGTTCGATAGTGCCAGAAAAGATTTTTAGTCTCCTAGGTCTCATCTCATTAAGCCTCGTAAGCCATTGAATCTCCGCTACTTCAATGTGCGAACCGTCATCCACATCAGTCGACGGCCACGTCCAGCTCTCACAAAGGAGGCAAGGGCGATTCACGTCCACTCAGTAACATTATTATCCTTCAACGTTAAACAGCAGAACTCACGGACCGCAACCCCATAAGAATATTGAGTATCCAAAGGGAACAGGGTGTAGACCTAAACAGGTGAGAAAAGATAAGTATGCCAAAGTAGCCAACAATCGGAAAGGTTAGACTATAAACGGACTTTTTTCAATCATTCTGATTCGGTAGAATATAACAACACGATCGCCACTGTTCACGCTTCATTGCCATATCCTTCAGTGTCTCCAGCCAGCAAGTCGACGAGTCTTTCGGACCCCAACCACGAAGGAGGGAGACACCTACGTTACCTAACTTCGCTGTACATTTTCTCATCCCACGTTGCCACGTCATCTGCAGTCCTCCACATGGCTTCTTCCATTCCTTAGGAGGAACACAAAATAGGGCACGATATGGTAGACGAGTGTTCGCCATAAGCAACACGTGACCGAACCAGCGAAGTCTACTAAGCTTCATACGCTAAGATAAGGCATTCGTGCTTCACTGACGCAGCAGGCATCGGTCGAAAGTGAATAAACTGTTCACTGTCTGAGCTAAACACCCCCGTTTTTCCAGCCTGCATTAAAGTGCGCAAATTGAAAGAACCCAGATGCAGAGGCTGACAAGGCTTGAGAAAACTTGAGCTAACAGACTGAATACCACTACTTGGCAATAAACCGTTGCGAGTATCGGGCGTGTGATCAGTGGGGACACTATGGATAGGCAGAAGGGGCAAACAGATTGGGTTGGTGCCAGAAGAGACAGGTTGAATAGAGGAGGGAACTCTGAGCAGTAGCACTCTGTTCACTACGCACGCCGCTCGATAAAATGGGCAGCGCGGTCCTGATTATCCTGCGCGACGACCGATACAGTATGGAATTATCTGTAGACATGCAACTCATGCCAGTTACGTTAATGAAACGCGAATTCAGGAGTTGAGTAACAACTAATACCTCTTCAAGATATTAACTGCGCAACACAGGAGCTGCCGACCAACGCGGTGTAAACATAGCCTTGCCTGACGACGCTGAAACAATCGTTTAAGATCGGATCCCGATCAACAGACGTTTAGGTGGCGTAAAAATTCGGGTGTAAGTTGCCGTAAGAGGGGATAGTTTTATTTGGGGCGGCTTAGTTTTCCTCTCTCAATAGGCCCCGACATGGAGTGAAACAAGTGATGTGGAGCTCAGCGGATGATGTAGCAAAGTGGAATGAGAAAATGTACAGCGAACTTAGGTAAAGTAGGTGTCTCACGTCTTCTCGGTTGGGATCCGAAAGACCCGTCGACTAGGTGGATGGAAACACTGAATGATATGGAATAAACCGTGAACAGTGGCGATCGTTGTCATACTCTGTCGAATTAGAATGATTGAAAAAGTGCGTTTGTATAGTTAGACTAAGTTCCGTGTGACGGCCTGTTCAGCATTCTAATCTTTTCCCACTTGTGTAGGTCCACAACTTGTTACTTTTGAGTACTCACTCTTCTTATGGGAACGTGTAACTCAAAAGAAAAGATCGCGGTCCGTGCGGTTTGCTCCGCTGTTTAACGCTGAACGATGATGGAAATAAGTCTTCCTGCGGAGGGGTAGAAATGTCACACAGTAAACCGTTGCCTTCCAAGACGGGAATGCGAACATTGCTTCGGTTCACAAACTGACAATCGCAGCGAGACATCTGACCTTCAGCCGGCCCCAAGTTAGTGTGACAGCAATTTTGATAGGTTAGTTCGACAGCTTATAACTTACTGGCTAAGAATGCAAGAAGCTTAAAAGAACACTGCAGCTGAATCCGGAACTTAAAGCCACAAGGTGAGGAGAATGGTGTGCTTATCGTTTTTTCCTTTTCAACCTCATAGACATTGTATGTCGAGCCTTAGATCATTCTGGTCTTGCCGTTCCCTCAAACCTGGCGGTTGATAACGTATATCACAACTTAAACAGTATATTACTAGTGTTTATTAACGCTTTCCTTGTAAACTCTTTACTTCTATTCTTTAATCTCAACCTGTACAGGGATTACAAGCCCGGTAAAGCCTCAGTTCAAGGAATGTCTTCTGTTTGACTCCTACTTGGAGATTTGTGACCATAAGAAATATCTCACTGTACATGAGTACATGTGTAGAGAAACAGAACGAAGCCTGAAAACCCGTTTTTGAATCATCTGTTTACGTTCCAGTGAGCTCATAATGACCTCCATAATATCCGACAGTTTTGCCGCGCCAGTTTTTCAATGTTCCATATCAGTTATAATGCCAAGTGGCGAAGCTTTCTTATATTCACTCCACTAAATATTTTTGCAATCTTGGATGAAATAATTACAAACGTTATTTTAACGCTTACGCAACTGCTCTCATCCAAAGAATAATAGAGCTGAAGCTTCATATCTCGCTCGTGTTTGTCTTCTAATGGAAACAATGTGAATCTAATTATCTACATAATGTCCTCCTTGATCTCATGCAGCATGACATTTTCACTGGCCAGTTACGTCCACATGAGCATCAATCGGTAATGTTGATAATTACCACTTAGCCAATGGACTGTGCGGCTGCATGCCACATGTGGTCAGGAGGAAGGGAACTGAACTGTTTTTATTAAAGTCGTTGAGCTTTGCTTCCAGACTGCAAACGTCTTACTATTATTCGTCACTTTCTACGTTCTGACGACATCACTTCGACTGATGATGAAACGTTTACCATCTAACCACTAAGCTCAGTGGCCATAATATCACGAAAACTAATAACATGAGCTAAACTGAAACCCATTTAAAGACCTTAGAAAAGGCAGTTAACCGTGATTAAGTGGAGACTATACTCGTGCAATAAGCAACCGTGGCCAAGTAGCAGCAGCGTTGAGGACGCCGTGAACTTTCGTCGCCATGATTGCGATGGCACATTAACTGTATTCAGATTTGTGCAAAATAATACAATGACACGTTGTTACTATGTCCGTGCGAGTAACTTTAGACAGTGGTGATCTTTTTGTTGAAATGGGCACGTTCCGCATCTACAGAGCAGCAGTGGATCAACTGCAGTATTATGTACTCTACCGTTCGAGGAAAGCCTGAGGTCGTGACTGTCCCACAGGTATCTGAGATTGGCGAAGTCCAGACAAGTCTTAGAGATGCATAGCGAGATCTCGCCTACATTTCCGCCAGCAGAAGTGCAACTTAAGACTATTCCTACATCACGTTGACCCACAGCTTGAGCTGCTTCGTCTCCTGAAGTGTGAAGAAAATATCTTGACGAGACGTTTGGCGCAGTTAGTTGAATTACTCTACTCCAATCCTCNATTCGGGTTTCATTCACGCAGCAGACATCAATCGAAAGTAAGTCCAGTGTCAGAGACAAACACGCCTGTTGACTAGCCTGCATTAAAGTGCGCAAATTGAAAGAACCCAGATGCAGAGGCTGACAAGGCTTGAGAAAACTTGAGCTAACAGACTGAAAACCACCTACTACTACTTGACAATAAATCTTTGCGAGTATCGGACGTGTTGTCAATGGAGATACTATGGGTAGGCAGAAGGGGCAAACAGATTGGGTTGGAGACAGAAGAGACAGGTTGAATAAGAGAAGGAACTCTGAGCAGTAGCACACTTATCACTACCCACGCCGCTCCATGCAATGGGTAGCGCAGTCCTGATTATCCTGCGCGACGACCGATGCAGTATGGAACTATTTGTGGGCGTGTAACTCATGGGGAATAATGGACGGTTACTGCTAGGGAGTCCAGCCGCTAAGCAGAAGAACGATTAGGGTTCTCAACCAAAGCCTTTGGTTCTGACAAGAACCTGACCGCAAGGCAGCAGGGCATAGCCGAGTGGGAGCCCATCTGCTTGGATGAATTATTATTCCACTCGTTTTTCTGCCTGAGCTGCTAACTCAGATCAACCCCCGACTTGGAGGACCAGGAGACTACTTCGTCAGGTCTCTACCGATTGACCTTCCAGGCATGATTGGATCTTTGGCTTGATAAGCCATCCTGTATAGCTCGTTGGATCATTGAGGCACGCAAGCCGTCACACCACGTAAAAGTGTAGTCTCGTGACATGCTAGAACTAATACGTAGTTCCCTCGTATGCCAAAACGGTATGGGTAGAGCAAACCTCCTTAAAACCCTTGCCAGCTACCGGCGGAGTACCCCTCCTCTCTTTATACACAATAAAGATCCACCTTCCACCCACGCCGTCAGCATTGCCATGCGGAGTTCCGTGCGCTAAACCTAATTCACTGGTATTTATCATGTATCAACGGACAACTTCCGGACGATCTATGAAGTGCTTTTTAGGGAGATCCTAGAGTATGAGGGCCAGTTCGAGCACACCGGTCCCGTCCGAGATGAATTCAGTGAGCTATTATCAAAATCGTATGCAAGGCACACCCACTTCCCTTACTTCAACCAGTTCTTAAAGCTCAACCTCGACTGTCTTGACTTACGACGCACTCGGGCGATCTTACCCCGATATACCAGTTCTTCACGTCAGGTCAAATAGATAGTTTGTCCTCTGGCGCCTGTCTCCCCTCCCTCACTGCCAAGACTGGAAGTTTCAGACTCAGGCTTCATGCAAAACTGAGAGCCAGTTCTCTTGCTATAGAACAGCACCATAAGGGATACATATATGCATATACGTATATATACGTATAAATATGTATGTACATATATATATATATATATATATATATATAAAGAAGCAGCAAGTAGTATCCGGATGCGTGAACAAAATTTTCCCGGGAGATCACGACCGCTTCCGCGGTTATTGTCGCTCGTGAGGTATGCGTAGCGGGCGCTCTCTTGTCCAGACATCCACATACTTGTACAATCGGAATTCATATTTCTGACCAGAATCGAATGTGAAGCATCAGGAGTATGCATGGAAGCTCTTCGTCGAGTATATATATATATATATATATACATATATATTCACGTTTGACAACTGGTCCTAGTTAGGATTAAAACGTCACGATAAACGTATCAGTAGTGTACGCCTTCTCAACTATAAATATACATATATATGTATATAAATGGCTTGAAAACAAGCATGGTCCCAGAGGGGATTACATGGAATCTGCCTAACAGGAAAATTACCATTATTTTGCCCTCTTATCCACGTAAATTACGCTCCCCGAAGGAAATATAACATCAGTCGGTAAAAAATTGTCGTAAGAGACTAGATATCCAGTTTGTCCCAACAGAGTACCTATTCTCAAACTTCCCGTTGAACTAGCACAGACAAAAATCACATAGACAGAACAATTATACCCATCTCCACTTAGGGCTTAGCTCCCATCTAGCTTGACACTGTTACTATTGCGGCCTGCCCAATGTCACTTTGTGGGCGCTGAACCCCGTTTTTTACTCACGTCTGATTCATTGCTGGTTTATGTTTACGCAATCACACGCTTGAACACGCGCGCACAACACCACACAGCATAAAACCCTCCTTTGGAAAAACGGCCCCCTCGTTCTAATCTGCTCTGTTTGATCTGGGGTCTTGAAATTATCACAGGCCGAAAATAAACCTGAACAACTATTTCACAAGCCACCATACAGACGACTCCAATTTAACACTGCGCATTCCAAGTCATTAGGTAAACAGAAAATAAACCGAACCAAAACTAGCAAGTGATAGCCGGATCAAACAATAAAAAAACATTGTGATGACAGACGTTTCCGAGAGTTCAGCCAATCTTCAATAGTAAGTAAGCAATTAGTTCTGGGACCACAAAATAAGAGAAACCACACAAAAATTCCCGAAGATACGGATATCCCACTACGTTGGGGAAAAAAGAGCACCGCACAGGCAAAAGCTCCGCAGAATTCGCACAACGCGCGCGGCTTAACTCGGTCCAGTTTATTTTCAGGTTGGAAACCAATAAATTTCCTACAAGGGGGGAATTAATGAGATGCCTTCAACTGGACCACCTCCTCAACCCCATAATTCACACACTGTCCTCTTCAAACACAGCTAGCCGCATACTGTCTAGTCTCCCTTTGAATTCGCGCACTGATCCCACCTCGACCACTTCTTCCGGTTGCTTGTTCCAGTCATTCACCACTCGTATGGCAAACGAATCGCTCCTCAACCCGGTGGTTACGTGTTCTCGCACTACCATATTCCCGTATCCTTTGAGTGTATTGTTCCCTCTCATCTGGATCAGGTCTCCACAGTTATCCCGTATCTCGACCAGTTCCTTAATGATCTCGGAGTCCTGTGTTAAGTCACATCTTTCCCCGTCTTTCCTGGCAGTACAAGCCGAACGCCTCCAGATTCTGCTCATATCCCATGTGTAAAAAATTTCCAGACTACCGTGTAAAAACGCGCTGAACCTATACCAGCATTTTCCCATCCTTTACTAAATACTGTCTTCATGCAGAGATACAGTATACGAAGTGCGGTCTGAAAAATGCCTTGAACAACGGCAGACGAAATACAGGCCTCCAAGTTCCTACGGTCCTTCTAATTCGGCATAAGGCACACCATGACTTCTTGACAGCATGTAGCGGAACTTAAATTTGTTCCTGCAGATAGCTTGTTTGACCAAACGTTGACCACCGAGCGCGATCGCCGCTTGTGCGTTGCTCACGTGCGCACCGCCCGCACGCTCCTGTCCAAATATACTCAACCTGATACAGCTTCCGGCTGTTTTCTCCTTGTACCGGTCAGGTGTCAGGGTTGTCAGTATTGCGATCGTACGGAGCCGAGTAGGAGTGATGCACGAGTGGTCAAAGGGTAAGCGGCATGCAAATGTAATACGAGTTTCACGTTAGAACAATCGGTTCTACAGGCATTCTGACATTGCGGACTAGGTTTGAAGTTCCCACTCAGGACAACCGTGAACTCCCTTGCTAGCTGAGTTTCTTCCATAGCTAGCTGTACCCATGTGTCCAAGTCAATTTGCTTCTCCTACTAGCAGCTGACACTTCTTCAACTTCAACTGAAGATCCCACTATATTAAACACCGATAGACTTCATCCGGATCCTTCTGGATAGCTTCACCGCTTGCTGTCCCTAATATTTTGAAGTCAGCTACACTCAATATGCGGATTTCTCAATACTTTGGTTATATCGTGGCATACATTTGGAACAGCAGTTATCCTAAAACAGACCCCTATGCATCCCAATGCGCAGCAGTCCTGTTTGAGGGACACCTCTGGTCTCTCGCCTCCGACTACGCTGTACCCATTTGTTTACCTTAGCGTCCTTCCCGAATGTCTTTAAATTCTAGTCGACGAGCCCGCGGTTCACATAACCAAAAACCTTCTACTCCTTTTCCCATGTCCATCACATGTGGTACTTCGCCCAAGAAGTTAATCAAATTGATTGAACAATAAAGTTTATGTTAAAAAACGCGTTGGCCTGTTATCGTTAGCTCGTTTGCCTCCAAGTGATCGACTACCCTGTCGCGAATGGCCCTATCCAGGAATTTTAGCACGACCGATATCAGACTCAAGGGTCTATATTTACCAGTTGTTTCCCTTCCCGCATCTAATTACTAGTATTTCGGTAGACGTCAACCAATACTCCGGATGCCGTCCTATTTCCAGGAAGCTTAAAAATGAAGAGCGACGGGTCTCACTGAGGCCTTCACTATAAGCCTGAATTTCGCTGAGGAGTCCGCATCAAGCCATTCGCATTTCCATCATTCCAGTCGCTTCGTGCTGTCCATAGTCTATTTCTCCGTAATCGACACTTTCCGCATCTCCACATTAAGGGTTGTGTACCCTGGCGTTTACCGTTGTGGCCTTCCATTCCGCCTAAATAATGTTCGGAAAAATTCCAACAGACGGCCCGCATTCCCCAGGGTGCTGGTGGATCTAATATTTTTTTGGTTTCGCGCTCCACAAAAGGCCTTTCTTAGAGGTGCCTTAAATCGCACACAATCGTCAAGGTCTTTTGTTGGCCCTACCGTTAGGCTCTCATTGGACAGTTTGGCATTGTAGACAAGTTACCAACATCCCTTCTATCTAATGTGTACCTCAGGTTATCTCAGCAGACAAGTGTATCATGAAGGGACTTTAGTTTTGCTTCCTGGCTCACGTGGTTCCATTCCACCATAGCAGTAGCCCATCTCTCCTGATTCTGTTGGGTGGCACGAAAAAATCAGCAATCCCTAACAGATAGCTGCTGACTGACTCCCGCTAAAATTCCACATATTTAACACGCATTTCTACTTCCTAATGAGTCCGAAGACCCACGTATATCACCCTAATTTTATCCATCCCTGAGAAGTCCCCGCATGGCTGTTCCCGCCCGCTGGTTCGTCCAACTCATGGCTCTTTTTATCGTGGGCTGATCTCGCTATCATCAAGTAAGAAACTGAAGAGGCTTGGCAAAATTTTCCGTTCGCTCGGTTAAAGTGTTGGATCATCCTAGTTGCGTGCGCAAGCTGCAGCGTTTGATCCCTAAAAGTGTCTTTCTGGCTGTCTTGCATGCCTAGCAGATCTCAAGGTTTTAAATTGCTCAGCATAAAATTTTTACTCAGGAGCCCTACAAGCGCATAGAGAAATTTAAATAGTTTCATGACCTCCATTTCCATTGACGCTAGGCCTCGATACTCACACTCAACCGAGAACATGGGGCCATCATTGGCAACGGAAAATTCCAGAGCCTACATATTTGAGGTGCCTGACTTACGCCCTTAATTTGCCTCCCACCTCCGAGCCACTCGGTTCGCCGTCCCGCTTCCCATTTTTCCGTCCCCTGAGTATTCCCGCGCCATGAATAGGTTGTTTCCGCACACAGCAGCAGAA
>LUCM01005084.1:57474-73696 GCA_008360955.1 Fasciolopsis buskii | reverse complement strand
CTGGACGACAGTAGTGCCGAACTTGGTACTGGATGGAGAGGAACTAAAGATTGTGGACCGTTTCATCTACCTTGGTAGCTGCGTGTCGAACGATGGTAGCTCGGCGGTGGACGTAAATACGCGTATATGGAAGGCTCGAGCAGCTTACGCTGGACTGAAACACTTGTGGTGTCGGCCTGATATTTCACTGAGGTTGAGAGGTCGTGTGTGCTGTGCCGCAATGCGCTCAGTTTTGTTTTACGGTTGCGAGCCAGGGAGTATGCGTGTGGGAGATGTTGGTCGGTTGGAGGTTTTCGACCACTGATGTCGACGTAGTATGGCTAGGATTGGATGGAATGACCGAGTAATTAATGTGGAGATGAGGGATCTGATTTTGGATGCCGGCTCTGAGAATACTTTATATCAGCGTATGAATTTTAGTGGACTACGCCGGTTGGGTCACGTGTTGTGTATGTCGAATACTCGTCTACCATACCGTGTCCTATCTTGGGCCCTCCCAAGAAATGGAAGCCACGTGGAGGTCAGAAGATGACGTGGCAACGTGGGATGAGAAAATGTACAGCGAACTTAGGTAAATAGATGTTTCACCTTTTCGTCAACTAGCTGGCTGGAGATACTGAAGGATATGACAGTGAGACGTGGACAGTGGTGGTCGTGTTGTTATTTTCTGTCGAATCAGGTACTGTTAGGACTTCATGCTCCAAGTGTGGCCTATTTTCGGTGTAGTAACTCCACTATTTCTGGTAAAGCCGATCAAAATCTCAAATCAAGCCAGAAGGAGCTTTGATCATCGAAGCCGGCAAAGTTTTAGCTATTTATACTACAGGTAGGGATATAAACTCACAGCACTGGGCAATAACGAAAACGAAACGTGAAGACTATCAAGAATAAATGTTTAATCAGTTTCAGTATTAGGAAAGCATAGGGTTCACGAAATTATTCACCATGTGATATCAACGCTAAAGTCAACAGGAAACCATGGAGGCACTGTTAGGCTATTTCGAGCCTGCCAGGATTCGTCAGCGGCGCCCGAACTGTGACGCGAGCCCCAAACGAACGACTGAGTCAGATGCCTCAGCCAGTAGGCTAACGGCAGGCTCTCAACAATTTGCTGAACTTCATCGCATGAAATAGTACTTAACCGTTACTGATTTGCAGGGCCACGGGCTGCTGGCTTATATTATCCGGGTCCCCGCAGGAGGCTTAAACAGGACGAATGATTCGCATCCCAACTAGGACGCGATGAATATGCTGTACCGAGGATTCCTAGCAAGGATAAAACAGTTATCTAGTTCGGTAGAAACATTCTTTTAATCAACAAGTAGACGTGCAGTCTATGACAGGAGGGAGTTACGACGTGGAGAGATATGAACAAGTAGGAATCTGAATTTTCAGCATGCGGAAGATGCAGATCCATCTTTTTAAGTTTGACGTGCAAGGAGAAATGAGAATCTGTCAGCGTTTTAGGAGTGGAGTTTTCACCTGCATTGTAATGTCTGTTCTCGACAGCGAGCTGTCATCCACCATCAAAGTGAGAAGTGCATCTGAGACCCGGTTCCTTGGCTTCTTTGCGATGACAAACGTCTAATTCATTTGATCACCGTCAAAGATGGTTTATCGATCTAATGTGCATGTAAAACTTCTTTTGACAATAACTAGAGAAACATGTCTAATTGAGAGGAACGTTTGAAACCATAGATACAGAAATCCCTGCGTGGGACCTCCTCCGAAATGTGATTCGCATCCCAATATTGCATTGCCAGTGTATGTGCAGTCAATGTGAGAGGAATACGGTGTCGAATATTAAAGTCCAGTTAGCAAGGAGTAGACAGGGTGGTACGTGAAATGTTGTCGATTGGTGAATTACTCTGCAATTACCCTGAATTACTCTTATTAATTGCCTGGTCGGTAGTAAGCAAACCCAACGAATTCGATTTGAGACTTACGGAAAGTTGGATGAATAGGAGGTGTGACCGAGCAATATCCGGCAATGTGACACGGAGCGCTGTGAACTGGTCAAAAAGGGTTTGTACTGAATCTTCGATAGCGCGCCTGTCCGGATCCGAAACGCACTGGTAGGGGGAAGAACAGGAAAAAGAGGCGACTGAGTAATGGGGGGAGGGGGGGAGTTGACAAACTCTAAGTTATGGCTCGTATTGCATCCAATGCACAGTGTCATAGGGTCGAATGATGACTGAGAAGTCTAGCTGACAATCAAATTTGCGACAAGTTCTAAATCTACCAATACTGGTCAACTTCGTTATTATTTGCTGGTCACTATGGCTAACATCTTGGATTCTCATACCGCCTCCAATCCAAGCCTCACCATTTTGGTTGCCGGATTCAGTAGGCATATGTGCGTGTAACCGGTTTTGATTATCAAGCTTTGAGTGTTCATAATCTCGACTTGAGGATTGCGGCCTATAAGATCTGTTCCAAACAAGATAATTGAAGAAGTTCAATCAAACTCCGCGGTCAGTGGCATAGTTGCAATCGAATTTCTTTCTTCCTACTCAAAACCCTTGCTCGAAACGATCCCTTGATTTAGTTGTGTTCCACTCTAAGCATCCAATTATTTTACAGACCACCAGGGAGCAATAAGTAAAACTGGAGCCCAATGATGAAAGGTTTCAGAGTTGCAAAAGAATGAGCACTAATCAGAGCAAATAAACCGCGGATTGGGCAGCATAGTTTGCTTCTGACTCCGGTTCATCAGCTTACCGCAAATTCGGGATCCATTGCCAGAATCCTATCGGCTCGACCTATTCGAACCAACTTATCACAGCCAGGAGAAATTGTGTGTGACGGAAAGAGTGACAAAGAAAAATCAACCGATTAAACTGAGGGTTCATGTTTCAAAAAAACTTATTCATGACAGCGATGACATCTACATTTTGTCACAAAACAATGAAGAACTTAGCGAGCATAGTGACCGTCAACAGGCATTTCCAAAGGTCAAAACAAGGGGAGATTACTAATATACTCTTATTAACACGTCAGAAGTTTATAGATCCCCAGTGAACGAGCAAAAAAAGCTTGGGGATTCATTGCCAATTTCGACAAACCAGCCGGTAGACCAGGTAAATTTTGAGGAAATCAATGAAAACAACGGATTCCTAGTAACTTCCACCATCATATCCAGTGCAACAGTTTGGTAGAACATTGCAAATACATCTCAGAAGCAGTTCAAAATGTGCTTTCCCCGCATCGTACAGATATCTTCCGCCCAATTAAGACGATGGTCAAGCATTTACAACACTCCAAAGACCCCATACGCAAAGATCTTACTCAACTACATCATATAAAATAGAGACGACTGGAGATGGAACCTGTACACCTCAGTAGAGATAAACTATGTTCAAAATTTGACGAGTCGCTTATTGTCCAGTTTAGCTTGCCATCTTTCACTGATCGACACTAAGCTAAGTCTCCGGCCATGCAGTTACGATTGAGAAGGGATCCAACTGCACAATGAATCAGGATAATCAAACCGAAGGTTTGCGGCAACGTTATGTGAAATGCCGAATTCATAATGATCAAAATAAATCAAAACCTTTAGTAAGGATTGTAGAGCACCCAAATATTGTATAGCCGGTATACGCTAATAGAAGTGATTTCCTACCCAAGTTCAGCCCGCAAATTCAGTCGAAAAGAACTTCAATGGTATTTGGTTGGACGCGAAAAATTTTGAAGTACAACATATCAAGTAAAAAATTACCTTTTTATGACATGTGAGAGCATGAGTGTTGTGGAGAAAGGAGGTACACTATAGCTACTAGGATTCATCACACGGCAAGGGGGAACCGGCAATTGTGAACTTGAAACTTAGAGTGAGCGTAGAAACACATGTCCTAACCAGTCAGACGTGGTAACGGGCTGGACGACAATTCACCAAAGTGACCGGCGGATCTGGAATTCCAATCTCGAACCTTTTTTGGTGGTAGATCACAATCGGTCTCATCTTGAAGTAGAAAACGAACAGTTCGTTGTAAGTTCAGGATAAGCATACTAAATTGATCTCTGATGCTTTCCGTGTATCGGTGTCATTCCAAAAAAAAGTCAAAGGTTCGACTCCCAGATTTGCCAGTTCATTTGGTAGTAGGTAGAAATTCATCGTCACCTGGCTCGTTAAAAAACATGGCTTACTGAAAATTTATGCCACTTCAAGTTCCAGGGTCATGGTTGATGCTATTCTCTCCAGCCCCAACCCCATATGGTGGACTCTATCGGCTTCGGGATAAATCCCATCCCCTGCAATCATGTGTTCAGTATGTCATGAAAAAATTTCGGAGTATTTTAAAACCCAAGATGAGCACGACTATTTGAACACGAGTGGAAACTCGACATCTCGTCATGTGTAAATTTCCCTTATGATTGGAGGTATGCTTAATAAATGCTAATGTATGCATTTATATATATACATATATATATATATATATGTTTTGCACAGATCTGAATACAGGTGGTGTGCCATCGGAATCATGGCGAGGGATGAAAGCAATGAACGAAAAAGGAGAGTTCATAACACATGCTAGTTCTTCTATCTCCCATCTCTACATCACCGGTCATCCGACGGGGTCAATGAGCCCTCTGCGGGCTTGGTACTGCCAAGCAAATGTCATCCCGACGTGTTGTGATCTACACAAGCACGTCAGTTTTGATTGGGACTCGACTAATTAAACTGCAAACGCCTCGTTGTTGAACTGTTCAGCAACGTCTTTACATAAATCGGATATATTGAGAACTTTGTGTTGCTCATTTCTGACCATACACAAGCACCTGCGAATGCTGAGTGAAAATTAGGAAATGAAAAGCAACAGTACCGAACATGGAGAGGTGTGTATATGCTAAACACTTCAAGCTGAACCCCACGAAAAGCGTGACTTCAAGTTTACCAAAGAATGGGAGGAGTAGTGACATTGGCATGGTCCAATTGTACTTGACATTTTTTTCCTGGAAGACTGGAAGAATACGAGGAATGTAGCGACTGTTAAATGCTCTGCCGCGTACGTGCTTTATTTCAGTTACGAAAATACGACTGATGATGCCAAAACCAAATTACGTTTAAACTGACCTTGTCATTGTGGTTACCACGCTGGTCAGGGGGTGGAGACATAGTGACTGAAGCATGGGAAAAGTTATCACTCGAAGGCGGTGGTTTCGGTCGAACTACCTCGTCTGATTCATCAACCAAGGAATCTTTAGATTCGGAGGTAGTTTGAAAGTTAAATGTAGATGGCAACAAGGGCCCAATAAATTCCGCCGACTCTGACGTCTCTGATGGGCCGACTTCATTGGCCAAATGACGGGCAGCCGTCGTACTACGTCGGTGAGCTCTTTTCATACGGCGACGTTGACGGGCGTTAAGGCCATTATATGACTCTTTTTCTGCTCCTGAGGAATCACTATAGCCAAGCAAGCCTTGAAGTGAGTTTGCATGCGAAGAGCTGGCTATTTGATCAACGGGTGGATGCCTGCGTTTGTTTGCTACGCGAGATGTGGTAGTACACTCATCAGAAGAATTGAGTGAGTCGTGATCTTGGGTGTCCGTCGGAGCTGCTGAAGGATGACCAGCTTTATTTTGCATGAACTGGTCGAATTCGACAAGATATTGCTCATAAGCTTTGGGCATGACTGATACAATTTGACCTGATAGAACATGTCTGTACGAGGACATGTGTGTGGCAGGATCCACCTGAACGATCCACTCACATCTGGGTGCTATTAAAATGATACATATAAGGGAGAAAAAAAAACAGAAAAACTTGAGAGTCTAATTCGGTATTCCTAGTGAGAATGTTACTAGGAAAGATAAAATTTACATTTTCAGTGCATCCTACAACCAAATGTACCAGTGCCGCAGAGGAATCGACTCACAAATCAATAAGTGGGAAAACAAAACAATTCGGTGTCTGTGTATCCATGGCGATCAACGCTTTGAAAATAAGAACCGGAGTTCTACAATTATGCAAGGTTACTCCCGAATTTGAAGCCAGGGCAACCATCTCATGCACGAATTGCGTCACAGACGTAAATTAGAGTTAAATCGCACGTTTGAAGTTGCGCCACTACAACTTTTATGGTGCACTCAGAAAATGGATTTGAAAAACCGTAGAAATCGTGGCTTGATGAGTTCCGCGTCACATGTCGTTTGGCAGTTCACTTGCAGTTGCGATGACATACACATCGGCAGAATGAACCGATGGCCCGCACAATGGATATCTGAATACATCTCCAAGTAGTCGATAAGGATGATGACAGTCAGCTATCTCATCAACAACAAAGCGCATAGTGGAGAACAAAGATGAAATTAGTCCATTATTGTCTTTCAATTCACTACTACGTAGTCGCAACTCGAAAAAAACTAACATTGCGTGAGGCGTTGCTCATCAGGTCATGTAATACGCTTCTAGGCACGCAAAAGATACTTAGACAATCAATTCATCTTCCAAGGAGTTGATCCCAGTTACGTGCTATCTAAAAATGTCCGTTCACCAGTATATTTTTTATTAAGAGAATGTGCTTTAGATGCCAGATTGCTTTATGTAAGCTACTGAGAAGAGCAATACAAAGTGTGAACATTCTGCAACAACTGTCTTCTTTATGTCCTGATAATCTGGATAAAGGGAGCATAATGCTCTAATTATCCGAGAAAGTTTGCTGTGTTATAGAGTAATGTGAGCAATCTCCGACGATAGTCAAGTGGACTAAGCATCTGACACCCAAAAAATGTCAAGTTCAGTCTCAAGAACCACCGGTGGTAGATAGCATTTCGCTATCACCCGGCTCGTTGCCACATCTGACCAACTGTAAACTGATATCGGTTCGGGCCATGCTCAACTTTACAGCCATCGTTCCCGGTTTCTCGCCCTTTGTGTGGTGGGTCCTAGCGGCTATCGGGCATATCTTTATGACTTCACCACTAAATAAAGTGTCGCATAGAAAAGAAAATTCTGAGACTAATTGTAATAAGGCTTGACAATGAGTCGCGTAACAAGATTAACCCTGGTGGAGATTAAACTAACCAACTAGATGTTTGGGATAGTTCTGAAGAAGTAGTTACATTTTGTGACAAATCCAAAGCATGCACAACGATGGAACATCTGCGATCTTAATGCCAAGTTGAGCGATCGGAACCCAAGAAAACCAACACCCTGAGCTACGACCAACACAAATTTTCAAATCTATTGAAAATTCTCTAGTGGTATCATTTCCACCCTAAACCTAAACAACTGATTCTACTCACGAATCCTATTTTCAGCTACCCAACTAATACACGGTGAATTTCAGTTTGCGACTAGGGCGGAAAAAAAACAAATTCAAACCACTGCACCTGCCTTCGCAAAGACTCCTCCAACTAACTACTCTCTGTTCGACTGTATGAAGCGAGCATATATATATATATATATATATATATATATATAAATTANCACAAATGGGAAAAACTTGCCGTGGTTAGTTAGGTTGTTTCAACTAACTAACTTTTCCACACCCATCTTGTGATCTTATTCTTGCTTCCGTTTCTCTCTTTGCCTTAAATAGTCTGTATGTCGCCGCTCACCCGTTAACGTTTTCAGAAGCCAGATACAAATGCTAGCCATATGGAACCAAAGAATGCCTTGTCCGCTTCACAGCCAGATGATTGGTTTCCTTCGCCGCTAGCAGCCGAGCTTTTTGGTCTCCTACCAAAGTCGTTTCTCAAAATTTTTGCCCTCCCACTTTTCTTCAGAAACAAAATGCCTCCAAAGTCGGTATTTTTGCTATCGGTTTGCCTTCGCTTCCACTATCTCTATTACCCACTCTTGTATACCGCCTATTAGTGACAAGATCCGTCACGCCCTCTGGGTGCGCACAAACCATCTGGTGGGGACTGATTTCCATGCATCATCCATAAAGTCCGTACCCCTGAGTTGGCTTCTTTCTTACGCCGTCATTCTCCCTGCCTTTCTTAATTTCTAAACTCATTGAGGCATCCCGAAGTTTGCCTCATTTACAAACGCGGTGATCTTTCTGACTCGAACAACTATGGGCCGATATCTGTAACATCTGGCATTTCGAAAGTATATGAAGCCATTATCTTTGGTCAACCACGATTGTTTCTCAAAGTAGGATGGACAACTGAGTATCCCTTATGTTGAACTCTCATAGCACCTTTCCGCGCCTGACTTACTGGCTCTCGTTTCACGTTCCTGATCGAGCGCACTCGATAAACACGAGGAAACATGTTCTGGTTCGACATCTCCAAGGCCCTCGACTGAGTTTGGCACGAAGGCCAACAGGAGAAACTCCCCGTGTTCGGATTTTTTCCAATCCCCATAACGTGGACACCAAGTTTCTTCAGTGAACGAACTATCTCCATCCGCATCGATGGGACATCATCATCGTCGTCCTCCGTGAACATTGAAGTCTTCTCGGGTTCCTCACTCGCAACCACCCTCTTTCTTGTTCATCAACGATCTACTCAATACGATGCACTTTTTTCCTGATGATGCTGCCATGCACTATTCTTCTTTTCCCGCACTCTCAACCACACAACCACCAAAACAGAAAGCTATCGTAAAGTCGACAATGTACAGTTTAGTTCTGATCTCGAACGCATCTCATCAGGTCCCCGTAATCATGCTTCGGAAAAAACGCTTCTTTATACTTCCCTCAAACACCAAGTACTCGCTTCTCGCTTGCGCTCGGATTCAGCAGATCTACGCCATATCTTTCTTCTGACCTACCTATAGCTTCTTTGTTACCCTGATATGCTTTCATATATCAGCTAGCTTTTCGTGTTGAGTGCAAAGTTGGATTTCTAGTTTGTGCTGGACATTTTCTTACTCTTCCTCGTCTTCTGTTGTGCAAAACTCCAATCTGACAGGAACTTCAACATTGCTGTCACGGGTTCAGTGCTAAGGCTGATCAGTGAGCCTCTCTTAAGATCGAACTTGCAGGCCCTGGCCAACCGCTTGGTGGCTGCTTCATTTTTATTTCCCATCGCCCCGAATTTGGCTTTGTTCTTCGTCAGTTCCGACACCTTTGACCTTCGTTCGCCTTGCCCATTTGTAGGCTTTCAGTCATCCTTATCAAGTTTCTATCGAAAAGTTCTGTGCTTTCTTTCTTCAATCTCTTTTCCAGAGCTGCCAAACTGTAGAACATTCCTCTTCTAACCGTTTTCCCATCCACTTACAATCTCTCCCTAAAAGGGTAAAGGAACTCGTTCCTGCGTGAGTATCCTTTAGAATCGTTTTTACAGTTGACTATTTGATTATGGGCTCAATTCTTCGTGGTGTAAATTATTTGACGCACAAAAACTTGCAGATAGTCACATTCTTCCGTGCTGAAGTACGGAATTAATATAACCAAAAGAAAACAAACTGGAGAAATCATAATTTATTGAAAGCCTCAAATAACTGCTTATAGTGTTCAGTTGTAAGTCATGTACCTTGGAGTTGCACTAAATTTGGCATAGGATTTGATGACCTTATTGACAGCCTCCAAAAAGTCTTTTTCAGTCGCCATCTTCCGTCGGGCTCGGATGGCATACATACCAGCCTCTGTGCAAACACTTCGAATCTCAGCACCTATAAAGAAAAATCAATGAACAGATAATTCCGACCAAATAGTACCATAATAAATTAACAATCAGGAAAACACAATCGGTACTTACCTGTGCTATTTGGACACAAACGTGCAAGCAATTCGTACCGGATGTCCTTTTCGACGGACATCGATCGCGCGTGAATTTTAAATATGTGCGTTCTACCCTCCAGATCCGGTAGACTAAATTCTACCTTTCGATCTAAACGACCAGGACGGACCAAAGCAGGATCCAAAGTATCGGGACGGTTAGTAGCCATGAGAACCTAAGAGTAATACAACAATATCGGTAAAACCAGATTAAGAAAGTTTATCGGAGGGGGAAGGCGGAATAGGTTTCGAGGTTCATTGTAACCTTCCATAATGTCAGTTGAGTTCCGTTACCTCAAATAGTCATTGAAGTACTTTTGCAATGGAAATTCTGATACCATCTTAATATTATCTCAAATACACTCGGACTGCATTTTTTTGAGTGAGGAGCCGAAAACCGGACGGAACCACTGTGCCCCTTTTGAAAGCGCTGATATTATCCAAGGGTAAACTTCTCCGGTCTCTTTAGGGCAAAATCATCTTAGCCACTAACAGCAGGTATCCCAGAATTGGGATGAAGGCGTAACAACCCACTTGCTTAAACCAACCGTTCTCGGTTTTAATTTAAACTAGGAACTGCAATATTGCGGAAGAATAGAAACTGTAAGCCGACACTACAATACAGCATCGTATACTATCACTCATGTAAACCACTAAAACAAAGTAGTGGGTAATAGTTCTACAACAATCATTTATTTTCCAGGGAGCACTATTTGCAAACAGAATCTACGGACCTATCTTTGGACTGCGATCACTGCGCCAAATTGCAGAAAAGAAGCAGCCAGTGGTCTGACCATCGAAGGACAGGTTCGGCGGCAGCTCAGTTCAAGCAACGCCCCACAAACTGCTTACGGGAAGCGAGAAAATGACCTACGAAAAAAACATTCCCATTGAAACCCTATAGACATCCGACCTCTGCAACACGTTCCGCGGAACAACTACAGCCGCACTTTACTGTAGATACGTCCTTGCACACCAGCGCAGTGCTACACCCATGATCCCGCCCACCGATCTCATCGGGTGGGAGGATTGAGACTCATTTGGATTAGTTCCGAGGTTACACGCCTAAAGGATGCCAATCTAGTCAATATCAACATAGTTCAGCGCTGAACAGCAGGGCGACTCACAATGATCACTGCCTTCTTCCCAGAGTTACATGAATCTACAAAAAAGAGCTGGTACCCAAGGGGAACTGGGAGTGGGCCTATGCACGTGGGAAAAGATAAGATGCTGCTGCACCCAACACACAGAACACAGTCTAACTGTACAAACGCAATTTTCAATCATTTTGATTCGACACAAAATAACAACACGATCCTCACTGTTCACGATTCACTGCCATATCCTTTAGTCTCTCAATCGGACCCCAACCACGAAGGCATGAGACACCTACTTTACCTAAATTCGCTGTAGATTCTCTCAGCCCACGGTGCCACGTCATCTGTTGACCTCCACAAGGCTTCTTCCATTCCTTGGGAGGAACCCAAAAATAGGACACGGTAGGATAGGCGAATGGTCGCCATATGCAACACGTGACCCAACCAACGTAGTCCACTAAAATTCATACGCTGATATAAAGTATTCTCAGAGCCGGCACCCAGTATCAGATTCCTCATCTCCAAATTAATCACTCCGTCATTCCATCCAATCCTAGCCATACCACGTCGACATCAGTGGTCGAAAACCTCCAACCGACCAACATCTCCCACACGCATACTCCCTGGCTCGCAACCGTACAACAAAACTGAGCGCACTGCGGCACAGCACACACGACCTCTCAACCTCAGTGAAATATCAGGCCGACACCACAAGTGTTTCAGTCCAGCGTAAGCTGCTCGAGCCTTCCATATACGCGTATTTACGTCCACCGACGAGCTACCATCGTTCGACACGCAGCTACCAAGGTAGATGAAACGGTCCACAATCGTTAGTTCTTTTCCGCTCAGTAGCAAGTTCAGCACTGCAACGGCACTTTGCACTTTGAAGGTGCTAAGCACATGCCAAACCGAGCAACCGATCTCGAGAGTCTATCTGGAGCCCGCTGTGCATGGTCCGCAGATTCGAAAAGGCACACAACGTAATCCGCATAATAAAGGTCACATAGCTGCCCTCCATTTCCCAGTTCTACTCCTACATCCCGGAGACCTCCCAAAGCATCTTCCATCACCTCGTCCATGACGAAGTTGAGCAGGAATGCGTGAAGTGAAAGCCGTGCAAATTAGCACGGCCGCATGACAACTAAATTGCAAAAATAGTGTGCGATTCGCTCCACTTAAGCAAGAGGTTCGTAGGCAACGCTGGATGTCTGCCCATGCATTTACCCTCTTTGCTTCAACTATGGATAACACGCAGACTTTCGATATTTTTGGCGATTGTATTGGAGGCGGAGTCATAATGCTCGCTCTCACACTTCGTTTTACGCTCACCAAACTAACGGATCTGTAGCACCGCCTTGATATCCACCTCCTCCTGAATAGATGGATTTTTTCTGCTGCTGTACATGCTGCACTGTTGTGCGACCGCGAGGCGTAATCCATTTACTCAATCAACTGATTTTCGCAGCCCGTTTGACTTCGAGCACCACCGCTTACGGCAGAAATCCTGTGGTAAGGTTTTTCAACGTCGCCATCTAACAACTAACCAATCCATATCATTTTGCAAGCAGGGACAGAGCATTTTGTCAGCTTAGCGGTTACCGCGTTAGTGTTTGAAACTGCTGGGAGAGATTGGAAAAACGACCTGGCGGATAATCCGCAAAATAGACAAACGGGATAGAGAAGCTAAGCTGGATTTTCTTTACAACCAATAACCCTGCCCTAATATGCGCTGGTTTTGACTTCCACCTAGCAGCAGCAAAATAATAGCAAAAGGAAGCTCGTAAGACCGTAAGTTAGAAGAAATACATAGAACAATAAACACCTTCAATGCGAGAACTCCACTGACTGCGCAATTTAGCCATTTCGCGCAAGGTCCCCAACCAACGCGTTGGAAGATTTCTTAGACTGTAACCCGGTAATCACACCGGAATTACTGGAGACAGTGCACTAGTTATTTTTCATTTTTTACCACGTCATGGACCGAGCAGCTTAAAACATACTCCAGCCATTATCCGCTCCGCAGGTGATCTGTAAACATGCGCACTACAGTCCAACTATCTTAATCAGCTTAGATTCAGTGATTCCTCCATAGAGTGAACTTTGCGGGGTCGAATCAAGGTGCTTAGAACATATCCATATTGTGCTCCAGCAATACTACGAATAAATCGATTTCCTGATAGCGACAGTCTTTTGTCCTCAAAGGCCATTTATCTGAGCAACACGTTAGGGCAAATCTTACTGCCGCAATGCTAACTCGACTTGATCCACAAGCGGATATAGCGCGACATCATAGATGTCTCGAGCATTCTATATTCGCGAAGGCACTTCATCCGATGTACAGCTGCCTGGTAAGATACAGCTACGACCGGCAGTGGTCAGTTGGATTAAGCGTCTGCCACCAAAAATGTCAGAGATTCGAATCCATGGTCTGCCGGTCACTTTGGTAGCAGACGGCAACTCGCTGTCGCCCGGATCGTTACCACACTAGACCTAATGAGACCCTATGTAGCTCTACGTTAATCCGAGTTTCAGAGTCACGGTTGCCGGTTCCCCCATTCCCCCACGTAGTGGGCACCGGTAGCTATGTGACATATCTCTTCCATTACACTCGTGCTTCAATCATGTCATAAGAGAATAAACCTACCTACTTCACTCAATTATTCTCATGTAACAACAAAAGTCACCTTAGAGCCAATCTAGTCCTGCAATAGCATTCAACACTTTGAAGGTGTGGAACTCGTCTCGAACACATACACATACACGGTCGGGAGAAACCTGTAACTTACCTGGGTCTTCACTCAAAACCATATCATCTGCCTATTCTAAATCAGACGTTTTCCTGTCTTGGCAAATACCAATGCCACTATTTCCACACCAGAATAGGGCTGTTTTTATAATCATTTCGATTACAATGTTGAAAAGAGTAAGACCGAACGACCCTGAAGAACACCGCTTCATGTGGTGAGCTCGGGAGAAAGGTGGCCGTAAGCAAGAAATCGGTCTCGGCAGGTGGCACAAGACGATTGGAAAAGTGAGATGAATTTCTCCGGTACGCTTTAATGAGAGGCGGCGCCACAGAACTGCACAATTAACTGAGTCCGGCGTTGCTTGTAAATTAGGAGGGATATAATCATCACCACAATAATTGTTTTGCACTAAACAGCAAAACACTGACTATTGTCTTACCCACACTGTTACAAGTTGCAATAGAAAGAACGAATAGGCAAGTTGGACAAGGAGTGCACCTACACAGGCGGAAGAGCAAAGCCATGGTAGGAAATACAGCCTAACTGTGCAAACGCATTTTTTATTCATTCTGATCTGTCAGAAAATGAAATCACGATCGCCACTGTTCATGGTTCGCTGCCACATCCTTCAGTCTCTCATCATCGGGCTGATGAGTTTTTTAACCTCAACCACAAAGACTTAAGTTCGCTGTATATGTTTTTCCCTTCACGCTGCCATTTCATTTCTTGGCCTCCACTTTATAGGAGGAAAGAAACATACGGCAAGGGACGGTAGACGAGTGTTCGCCATTCGCCACACGTGACCCAAACAATGAAGTCAACTAAGTCTGAAACTGTCACAGAGATTGCTTTTTGACGTGGTGTGAAAGCTTGCACGCCTCCATGACCCAGCGAGCTATATACAAGGTGGCGTACCTCAAACCGAGGATTCCCTCACATCTGAAGAACAACGGTTAGGAGCCTGAAGAAGTAGTCTCCTGGTCCTCCAAGTTGGGAGTCAATTTGAGTTGGCAACTTAACCGCGGAAGTGAGTGGAAGAATAATTGATCCAAGCAGATGGGCCTTCAATTAGCCACTTTTCGCTGCTTTGTGGACAGGCTTCTGTTAAGACCAAAAGCCTTGGCTGACAACCCTGCTGGTCCCTTTAATAATAACGGCCCGCCAACTCTTATTATCCCCTTCCCTATGCAATCCGTCTCTCTCTACTGTCGATGTTCTCTATTTGCTTGCCCAATCAGTGTTCTCCCAGTGGTATGGACTCTGAAGTTATGCGGTACACCTTTCCACAGCACAATTTGTGCATCTAAAAAAGAAAGTTTTTCTCAAAAGACTGTGCAGCCTTTTCTTGTGAATATGGAATCTGGTTTTTAGGAACCACGGAATAGGTGGACAAGACCCCGGATGTCGTAGGATCTGTATTTCCGTTTCCGAAGTGATGTGCACTCCTATGACTCAAGCCCATCGTGCATACCACACAATCCAGGCAGAAGTAGCGGACCATTTTTTTAGGTGGAGCTTTACGACAGGGTTTACTTGATTTTATTGACTATTTCAAAGCAAGTGAGCTAGTAAGGATAAGTAAGATCCACGCAATTATACGCTCGTGGTTGAAAGTCTGAGAAAGTTAAACTTACCTTGATGTTTCCACGGGGGTCAAATCCATCCAACTGATTAATAAGTTCTAACATTGTGCGTTGAACTTCGTTATCACTACCAGCTCCATCATCGAAACGCGCACCTGAATGCATAATTCAAAAGAACAAAAACATTTACCTCCAACAGCATCTATTTCATCAAAAAATATTATGCACGCCTTTTTGCTGCGAGCCAATTCAAAAAGCTCTCGTACCATGCGAGCACCTTCGCCGACATATTTCTGAACCAGCTCAGAACCAATGACTCGAATGAAACAAGCGTCAGTTCTGTTTGCCACAGCTCGTGCACACAGCGTCTTGCCTGTTCCCGGAGGACCGAATAAAAGCATTCCCTTGGGCGGTTCAATCCCAAGATTAACGAACTGTTCCGGCTAAAAGTTAGCAGAAAGGATAATTGGGAGACGTGAGTAGTCTTACTAGGTCACAAGGTGCTACTGAAACGGGCCTAAAAGTAATTGAATCCGGGAAGAGTTGAGTTGAAAACACAAGGAAAAGAACATTGCAGGGATCCGGTACTAAAACAATGCCAACTAATATGCTTACACCGCCAGTATGCCAAAATAAGACTGTAACATAAAAGCGACCGCTTCCTCCAAATAAGATGTTCAATACCACAATCAACATGGGGTATACGTCTCACCGACGTCAGCGTTCAGTGTTATACAGCAAAGCGACCCACAATGATCACTGCCTTCTTCCCAGAGTTACATGAATCTACAAAAAAGAGCTGGTACCCAAGGGGAACTGGGAGTGGGCCTATGCACGTGGGAAAAGATAAGATGCTGCTGCACCCAACACACAGAACACAGTCTAACTGTACAAACGCAATTTTCAATCATTTTGATTCGACACAAAATAACAACACGATCCTCACTGTTCACGATTCACTGCCATATCCTTTAGTCTCTCAATCGGACCCCAACCACGAAGGCATGAGACACCTACTTTACCTAAATTCGCTGTAGATTCTCTCAGCCCACGGTGCCACGTCATCTGTTGACCTCCACAAGGCTTCTTCCATTCCTTGGGAGGAACCCAAAAATAGGAC
>LUCM01005084.1:6255-42967 GCA_008360955.1 Fasciolopsis buskii | reverse complement strand
GGTTGGAGGTTTTCGACCACTGATGTCGACGTGGTATGGCTAGGATTGGATGGAATGACGGAGTGATTAATTTGGAGATGAGGAATCTGATACTGGGTGCCGGCTCTGAGAATACTTTATATCAGCGTATGAATTTTAGTGGACTACGTTGGTTGGGTCACGTGTTGCATATGGCGACCATTCGTTTATCCTACCGTGTCCTATTTTTGGGTTCCTCCCAAGGAATGCATGAAACCTTGTGGAGGTCCGCATATACTGTAGCAAATTGAGATAGGAACGTTTGCAGCGAATTTCGGTAAAGTATATGTCTCTCGTCTCCGTTGGCTGGGGTCCGAAAGGTTCGTCAACTGTTTGATTGGATACATTGAATAATATGGCAGGAAACCGTGATCACTGAGGATCGTGTTGTTATTTTGTGTCGAATCAAAATGATTGAAAAAGTGCGATTGCACAGTTAGACTGTGTTCCGTGTGTTTGCTGCGGCAGTATTCTTATCTTTTCCCGCTTGTGTAATTCTACTCCTTGTTCTCTTTGGATATTCATTCTTTCTGTAGAAACATGGAACCTTGGGGAAAAGGCAGCGGTCATTGAGGCTTTCCTTGCAATTTAACGCTGGAACGATAATGGTGACGATAAATAGTTATTTTCCGTGGTTCAAGCTGCCAGGTTATCTATTCGACTGTTTGTCCAATTTTTTGGTGAATCAGTGCGGTCTGATAAACAGTCCACTTCTTTTTTTCCTATGCTTTCTCCCGTTTTCTTGTGTCTGATGATTGGACGTTCGGAATAAGATTTGGGAACGCATTCATGATCGTTAGGCATCATCCCATCTCATCCACGCCTTTTCTAATTGACACCCAGGAAGCTTAAGTCACAGAATCCAACTGTAATACTTTCCTGACCCTCAGCCAGTGGCTTTGCCAGCACTGATCCTGTTATCAACAGGTAGCTTCCTATTTGGAGAAAAGGGACAGAGTCTGCATGCAGTACTTTGTATGAGGTCTTAAAATGGCTTTGTATTGGGATATGAACATCTCTGATTTAGGGCATGACAAAGCTGACCTCAGTTCAAATTCGCCTCGAGCTTTTTTGGCCCCGCTAGGCACCTACTCTCCAATTCAGAATCAAATAAGGATTATCCCTGGGTCCTTAATACTGTCCACGGTGTCTATGGTAAACAGGCCTTGATCACGTGCTACTACGAAGCTCGGCTGGTGGTAACAAGTGGCTTTTTCCGTCGTTCATGGGTAAGTCTTGCTTATAAGCCCAATTTAGGAAAATCTTCGTCTATTTACCGAAATGTTTCCAACTAGTTTGTATTAACACCTTCGTCATCCAAGAAGAAGCCACTTGCTTGTAAATCGGAGGCTAAGTCTTTGCTAACTGACAAGAATAGAAGTGGCCCTGGTGCGTCCACGACTTCTTCTTTTAATACCCCTAACCCGTTGAATTCATAACGCAAGGCTATTATAATTGGTCGTCCTATATAGCTCACTAATCCCCCAAGGTCACGGCCTGCCCTTATTTCATTGCACTTGTAAATAATCACAGTAAACAGCTACTATTGCTCTTTTATTTCCACATTACTATCTCGCGGTTTCCGTGCGACGTGCCCCAAACAGGAATACAGTGGTGACATCCCACAGCCACCATAGTCTACTAGTCGGCGGGCGAGGAAAACCGAAAACCTTGACCATGAATCTTGGAGTGTCATAGAACTACACAAGGTCATACTAGGTCAGAGGACAAGTTTTATCCCCGGATCGTTGCCGATCACGGAAGACGGCTGGTGAGTTTGGTGCAGACCGCAATCGATTTCTTCCGTTGCCAAGCCGCAGTATCAAAATCTCTCGTTTTCCCCATTAATAGGCCACGTTTTGAGTTTTTTAGCAAGGTGATTGCCAACAGGGACGAGGAGCGAATGAGTGTTATTTCAACTAACTTCATCCCGAGTCGCTGTAGGTAGTGGTCTAACCAAAGTGTTGAAGTTCGATCTCGATATTGGACCACTATGTGTTTCTTCACCTAATGGTCTGTAGCTCCGGTTGATCTTCTAAATACATCTCCGATATCTTTGGTTAAAAACGCCCAACCTCCGGATATTTTTGGCTCTCATCGGTATGGTTTCGAGGCCGTAAGTGGATACAGACTGATAATGACATAATCAACAGAATATTTAGTCCATGAATGAATTCCACTATAAGTCCACACCTTTCGCCTTGGATGAGAGGTCTTCTTGGCATTGTTGGCTATTTCCCCCTTTTTCCGGGAGTTTGGAAATAGAACTGAGTTTGGGTATTAACACGGATGGGTTTATCTGGCTGCTCAGTAGTTGATAAACAACTGTCAAATATTTGGCCCTGGATGAGTTTAGAATGCCTTGATTTTTCTGATTTCCGGTGCATCGTGGCGTGGCCTGATAGCTCAGCGCAGCAAAATCAAGATCAGGGGATCGGAGAACGTACACAGTTAAACGGGAAACCTCGAAGATCCATAAAACAGTATGTACAAAAGTAATTAGTCGGATTTCTTCTTAATCCCGAACGACCATTCTTGTCAACTGGAGCCAGGTAGTGTTCATAGAGGAGTTGGTGACCTTTATTTGACTCTGGGCTGCTTATAATCGATAGGTAAACCGAATGGGAAAGTAATACAGGCTAGTGGTTCAAAGCAAAGCCCGGACGAGAAGTATGGAAAACCTACTTTTCTTGAAGGCGGGGTAGTAACAGGGTTCTAGTGTGGTGCGTGTAACAAATGATTCCATCATGCATATGAGGGCGAGATGAAGGGCATCTACGAGTTACACTGCAAATACGACAAGCTAAGCTGGGTTTTCCCAGCTTGCAAAAAAGGTCATACAAAGTACCATCGTTGGGAATAGACATATAGACCAACGACCATCTTTGAAGCAGGTGAAGCGCTGATTTGGGAAACAGATTGCAGCGGGTTACCGAGGGACACGGAAGGTAAGGGCAACTATTTGACCTGCAAAGAAGAAGGGAATTTGGCATCTGTAGAAAAACAACAGCTTACTAGCGCAGGCTCTGTTCACCAGATAAGTCCGGGAGTAATGAAACTGATACCTACAAAACGGCAGTTTTGTTTGATGATGAAATAGGGTCATCATAATCATTACCGTTCACCGTTACACAGCAAGGCAAGCCTCACTGGACGCTGCCTTTTCCCCAAGGTTACATGTTTCTACAAGAGTGGATATCCAAAAGGAACAGGGAGTGGACCTACACAGGTGGGAAAAGATAAGAATACTGCTGCTGCTGCTGAACACAGTCTAATTGTACAAACGCACTTTGTCAATCATTCTCATTCGACACAAAATGACAATACGGTCGTCATTGTTCGGGTCTTTCGGACCTCAACCACGGATACGTGAGACACCTACTTTACCTAAGTTCGCTGCACATTTTCTTATTCCACGTTGATACATTATATGTTGACCTCCACATGGCTTCTTCCATTTGTTGTGAGGAACCCACAGTACGATAGACGAGTGTTTGCCATGCGCAACGCATGACCCAACCAGCGTAGCCTGATAAGTTTCATACGCTGAAACAAGGTATTCTCAGAATTGGCACTTAGTATTAGATTCCTAACGATGCTGCGCACAATAGAGGAGCCGAGGTTCAAAGGCTGACGAGGCTTAATAAAATGTGAGCTAACAGACTGAAAACTACCTACTACACTACTTGACAATAAACCGTCGGGAGTATCGGGCGTGTTATTAATGGAGATACTATGGGTAGGCAGAAGGTGCAAACAGATTGGGTTGGAGACAGAAGAGACAGGTTGGGTGAAAGAGAGGGAACCGTGACCAGTAGAACAATTATCACTACCCACCCCGCTCGATGCAATGGATGGCGCGATCCTGATTATCCTGTGCGACGACCGATGCAATATGGGATTATTTGTAGACGTGTAACTCATGGCCACTGATAGTCGGGTTCTGCTAGGGAGTCCAGCCGCTAAGCAGAAGAACAATCAGGGTTCTCAACCAAAGCCGTTGCTTCTGACAAGAACCTGGCCTCTACGCATTGAGCTTAAGAATATGACTGAATCTGCAGCTTGAGATAAGCCATCTTGCATAACCCGTTGGGTCATGGTGGCATGCAAGTCGTCACAACACGTCAATGTACGGTCTTGTTGTGACAGAAGATTGGTCGGAAACAAGGTTGCTGTGGGCAGATGTGCGAAAACTTTCGGTGTTTGAGTACCGTTGTCTTCGTAATATTGCAGAACATAATGGCTGAATTTTCTAAGTAACTCGGTGATTATGCGTAAATTATTGGGCTTTGTTCGGTGTTTAGACAAGGCATCGAATTTGAATGGATTAAAATGGTTGTGATATGTTTTGCACATGCTCCTAGAGAACATACTTCACTTTGCGTTTTCCGAGGCAGATAACGGTCGTCATCATCACCATCATCGTTCAGCGTTAAATTGCAAGGAAAGCCTCACTGACCGCTGCCTTTTCCCCAAGGTTCCATGTTTCTACAGAAAGAATGAATATCCAAGGGGAACAGGGAGTAGACTTACACAAGCCGTAAAAGATAAGAATACTGCCGCAGCAAACATACGGAACACAGTCTAACTGTGCAATCGCACTCTTTCAATCATTCTCATTCGACACAAAATGACAACACGATCCTCACTGTTCACGATTCACTGTGATATCCTTCAGGGTCTCCAGCCAGCTAGTTGACGGGTCTTTCGGACCCCAACCACGGAGACGTGAGACACCTACTTTACCCAAGTTCGTCGTACATGTTCTCATTTCACGTTATCACGTCATCTTCTGACCTCCGCGTGGCTTTTCCCACTCTGTGAGATGACCGCCTGATAGGAAACGGTATGGTAGACGAGTGTTCGGTATACGCAACACTTGACCCAACCAGCGTAGTCTACTAAAATTCATGCGCTGATATTAGGTATTTTGGGAGCCAGCACCTATTATTAGATTTCTAATGATGGTGCACACGACGGAGGAGCGGAGGTTCAGAGGCTGACGAGGCTTGATAAAATTTGAGCTAGCAGACTAAAACCAACTTCACTACTTGACATTGAACTGTTGCGATTATCGGGCGTGTTATCAGTGGGGACATTATGGGTAGGCAGAAGGGGCAAAGAAATTGGGTTAGAGACAGAACAGACAGGTTGAGTAAAGCAGAGGGAACTCGGTCGGGGATTGGTTGTGCTCAATCGATGATATGGCAAAGGGATTTGAACACCGTAACCAGCGGACTGACTCGTCTAGACCCTGTTAGACTTCCGGGTTGACGTCCACGAGACTTCTTTAGGTTGTAGTTAGATACATCACGTGATGTTACTCATTGCCGAAATCAGTCGCGTTTTTCATTCTAAATCTTCCCTCTCCTACGCGGTTTTTCAGCTTACCAAATGACCCTTCTCTCTTCTTCTGATGATACGGTATTTTGAAATGGCTACCAAACCCAGAGCACTCTGATGTAAGGGTGGTGCTTATAAAAAACGAAACTAAAATGGAGCCGCTCACATGGACAGCTACATTAATGTCGATCTTTGTCTCACAATCTCAAATTGTTCGTTACGAGGAACTTTGTGAACAAGGTTAAACCGAAGAACTTCTCATAGAGGCGAACTTATTGTTCATTGTGTTTGGAACGAAGGAGATCAGAGACGTTTCTTCTGGACTTCAGGACCAAAGATCAAGCCGTACCAGGCTACTAAGAAACCGCTCTGAAAAGAGACTCCGTATCGGGGAAGTTTGGTGACAATTATCCACAAACCTTACGCACCGTGACAAATAACAATCTTCAGTGTTCTTTAGTTCATCTGACTTATTGTAACAGCATCTTACCAGTCGGCCAATTTTTGGATGGGCATACTTATATGGGGAAAAATTGACCATACAGCCAACCGAGCGTAAGCAAACGAACATGAAAGATTGAAGAACTTAGAAGTTAGACTCGGTACATGCCACTTTACTGCAGCAATTTCAAGTGTATAAGCGGAAACCGCCTAACAGAATTTTCTGGAAATTCATTAAAATGCTAAAGAAACTGATAAAATCCATCGATATCAATTGGTTGAGGCTAATTGTCACATTGCACTCCGAGGCATATCCTCCTTCAATTCTGCCTTCTCTACCGCTCATTGAAAGTGTCCTTTTATTTTATCAATGCATTTCCAAAATACCTGAAATATTACAAAACTGTTTTTATGCCATTTAAGGAACATTGTTAACTAAGCTAAAACCACGGGCAACACTTGCATTTTCTTGATACCATCAGCGATCAAACTGTGGAGGCTTCGCTCTGATGCTAGGGATTCGATGTCTTAACCCCAATGTGATCCGAGTTCTCTTTTGGTTATTAATGATTATGTATTAGATGTAAATCACTGTTGGTCTACGAACAGATGATAATGAATTCTCAAATTCTTATACTCTTAATAGAAATCTGCTTACGGTTCAACTGAAATGGACACCGTGGTTAGGGGAAAATGACATGTGAAAAGGAAGGAAGAAAAACACTAGAGTTCATCACATGCTAGCTGTTCTGCTCATCGTGAGCCAAGGTCCGCGATGGTCAAATATATACGGCATCTATCACTCCAAGAGGGACAGGTTTGAATCCCTGATTCACCATTCACTTCAGTGGTATATGAGAATTTGTTACCATCTGACTTGTTGGGACCTTATGTAGCTCTATGCCATTCCAGAGTTGTGTTTGTTGATTCTTCCACCCTCCTGGCGACTGTGGGTCATTACTCTTACAAGACAATCACATTAGAAATGTCAGAAAATGGTTCTCTAATGGGTTTTGTTTAAATGGTGACAGTTGTAGCGTTTTTGGTGTCTTGGATTGCAACTCTGTTATTATTTTTCTGCGAGAGCCTGTACTTTTAAAGACATTTTGAAAGTAACTATTTTAGATATTGCGCGGTTGGAAATTTTCATATAGCCGCAAAATGATTCACTGAGTCAAGCTCTATAGTGGGTCGTTTCCCCTATTGGCCAAGGTCACCCTACAAAACCACATAGACGATAGTTTAGTAGTTCAGTTTGGACAATCGTTAACCTTGCACTATCGTACTCTGGTGATTGCTACCTCACAAAATCATTCGCTCAAATAGAAGAAGAACGGGGAATACTGGGAAAGCGACCGCAGAATAGTAAGTTGAAGAACCATGCAGACGCAAAAGGTTTTGAATGTAAGAATGCCACTAAGTGCGGCACTGAGCCATATCACCTGTTGTCTCGAACCATTACTTCGGGAGATCTCATGGATCCCAATCCAATAGTCTAACTGCCCCTACACGAACCAGTCCACTGGCTAAAGCCTTCATACTTTTTACCCAGATCATCGACTGGCCACCCCGAACCATCCCTCAACCATTACTGCCTCGAAGAATAATACACAACGAGGCGGTCGTTCTGTGGGCATATGCAAAACATGTCCCAGCCACACCAACCTACTCTGATTTAGTGTTTGTTCTAAAGACTAGACCTTAACACCCAGTACCTTACGTTCAGTCACTTACACAATTCTCCCA
Organism: Fasciolopsis buskii; assembly: GCA_008360955.1. Taxonomy (NCBI): domain Eukaryota; kingdom Metazoa; phylum Platyhelminthes; class Trematoda; order Plagiorchiida; family Fasciolidae; genus Fasciolopsis; species Fasciolopsis buskii. Next base: position 35,419 of record LUCM01005084.1, on the reverse strand, counting down.
ACATATTTTAAGACAGCGGTATTCGAACACCAAAAGTCTTCGCATATCTTCTGCCCTCAGCGATCATGTTTCGGAGCCGTGGAGCAATACCGACCTCACTGCTGTCGAGTATACTCGACTTTTGATCGATGACCGGATTTCACACCGACGCCACAGATGCCTCAGATTAGCAAACACCAATCGGGCTTTCTGTATGCGCGAACCTAGTCCACCTGATATACGACCGCCACTTGGGATGCAACTGCCCAAGCAACTAAATATACCCATCTCATATAGCTGCTCCTCCGCAAGAACAAGGTTCGGCTTTGGGCCAATCGAATCTTGCAACAGTATTTTACACTTCGAATGTGCAAAAACGCATACGAAACATCTACAGTGTCATTCAGACGGTCGAGGAAAACTTGCAGCTTATTATGATCTTCACTCAGTAGCACAACGTGGTCCGCATATTCGAAGTCAGACCGATTCCTGTCTGAGAAAATATCAATACCACTATTCTCACATGACAATTGAGCTTTCTTCATAATCATTTCAGTGACAAAGTTGAAAAACGTGGAAGCAAGCAATCCTGGCAAACATCGCTTCTCGAGATGAATTCGGGTGAAAAATCGCCATAAGTGCATGCGCGGCTTCGGCTGGCAGCATGCAAAGGTTGGATGAGCGAAATGAGCTCTGCCACTTCCTTCAATGAGAGGCAGCGTCAAAGAACTGTCCGATCGACTTAGTCGAAAGCCACTTCCAAACTAAGAAAGAAATCGGGGGTCTACGGAACATGTACCCAATACAACCCGGACAGGGAAAGAAACCGGCTTGATTCTCACATGTACTGCTTTCGCGAGCACTAGATAATCGATGGAGAATAATGCCAACAAGCAGTTTGGATGTGATGCTTACTAAATTAATTCCTCTGGTTTTTACATGTGGATCTATATCTTGTAAAACGGTATAATCACTGATTCACACCAGTTTTTAGGAATCTCTTTTTCCCAGGTTGATCCCCGGAGGTTTGTTAACCCCGATGTTAATGCTTCGCCGCCGTCGTTGAAGGACAGTGATAGCCCAGCTGCCTTATGCCTTTTAAAAAGACCTATCTCTCTGATCACCTCCATTTCCGATGGTGGTTGGTATCCGCCTGTATTGGTTCATTTGCAGGCATAAGTGGACGGTCTAATGTGGCTGTGGGCCAACTAAACAGCTCCCTGAAGTGTTCTATCCAACGGCCCAGCCGACGCTCCTGAAAGTGAATCGGTGTGCCGTCGGACTCCTTAATCGCCTTGCTTGCGCTCGGCTTCCATAGATTTGTGACTTATATTGGCGGGTCACCAATAAACATGCAGCTGTTCTGTCTAGGTCTCCTTTCTCTCGCTAGTAGGTTGGGCTATTCCCTACAATTCCGCTCTGTTATCGTGTCGCTGCCCATTCGGAGAAGTGTCCTGTTTGTTCCATTCCGTTATGACTACCCGATTCGAAGGCTCAGGCCCGTGCCATTGTGTCCCCAGCATTGGTATGTGTTAGTGTCATGCTAGGCCGCAGGCTTTGCATTATTGTGCTCCGCCTCCCCTCTTATTGTGTGAGGTGCACGACGCCACGACACCGAAGCGTGTCTATCTTTTGTGCTGTTGTCGGACACTTTATGCTGTTTACTCCAACTGATGAATGTAAATCGTCTAATACTGCCCGATTGCTCAACCCGAAGTAGAGTTCGAATTGCAAATCAGAATACAAAGGGGCAACCCACCGTTTGAAAAGACTTGCAAATCGTAACCCGATATCGACGGTGCTCATTACTGCCAATATGAAGTTTACCCGTGTGACGTCACGGAGAGACTGCACCTTGACGTGGTGTGACGGCTTGCGTGCCTCCATGATCCAACGAGCTATACAAGGTGGCTTATCTCAAGCCAAAGATCCCATCATGCCTGGAAGGCCAATGGGTAGAGGCCTGACGAAGTAGTCTCCTGGTCCTCCAAGTTCGTGGTGTTAGTCTGAGTTGGCAGCTCAGTCGGAAAAAATGAGTAGAAGAATGATCGATCCAAGTAGGTGGGCTTCCACTCAGCTATGCCCCACTGCCTTGCGGCCAGGTTCTTGTCAGAACCAAAAACTTTGTTTGAGAACCCTAATCGTTCTTCTGCTTAGCGGCTGGACTCCCTAGCAGAACCCGTCCATCAATAGCCCTGAGTTACACGTCTACAAATAATTCCATATTGCATTGATCGTCGCGCAGGATGATGAGGACTCCGCTATCCATTGCATCGAGCGGGGTGGATAGTGATAATTGTTCTACTGGTCACGATCCCCTCTTTTATCCAACCTGGCTCGTCTGTCTCCAATCCAATCTCTTTGCCCCTTCTGCCTACCCATAATGTCCCCACTGATAACACGCACGATTGTTGCAACGGTTCGATGTCAAGTAGTGTGGTAGGTGGTTTTCAGTCTGTCAGCTCACATTTTCTCAAGCCTCGTCAGTCTCTTAATCTCGGTTCCTTCAATGTGAAAATTCTTATGCTGGCTGACCNACTGGGTAGAGAAGCTCTGAGTGAAATCCCTTACCTCTTTGCTTTGGGATATTTGGAACGAAGAACGGTATTCCGTTATCGTGGGGCGAGTCACTGATTGTACCCATCTTCAAAAAGGCGCACGGAGTGACTGCAGCAATCATCGTGGGATTAGTTTAATTCCGATAGTTACTAAGGTGTTAGCTTCGATAGTGCTGCGCCGTTTGACACCGATTCGCGAGAGTAATATGCGCGAACAACAGGCCGGATTTCGGCCAGGTCGAGGTTGCATCGACCAAATATTCACTCTTCGACAGATACTCGAAACGCACCACACGCACCACACGCACCGCCACCCTACGATCATAGTCTTTCTCGACTTGAAAGGTCCTTTCGATTCAGTGGATCGACCAGCACAATTCAGTGCTCTCCACCGGAAGGGTATGCCAACAAAGTTTGTGAACCTGTTGCGAGCATTGTACTCGCATACCTACGGTCGCGTGAGGGTATGCGGTGAACTATCAAGTTCATTTGCAACGACTAGGGGCGTTCGACAACGGTGTCCCATCACTCCATTCCTGCCAAACTTCTTCGTGGACGAGGTGATGGAGGATGCTTGAGGAGGACTCAGGGATGCAGGAATCGAACTGGGAAATGGAAGAAAGCTGTGTGACCTAGATTTTGCAGATGACGTTGTGTGTCTTTTCGAGTCTGCGGACCATGCACAATTCACACTAGATAGACTGTCGAGATCGGTTGCTCGGTTTGGTATGTGCTTTGCACCTTTAAAGTGCAGAGTGTTATTGCAGGACCGGACGACAGCAGTGCCGAACTTGGGGCTGGGTGGAGAGGAACTCACGATTGTAGACCGTTTCACCCACCTTGGTAGCTGCGTGAACAACGACCGTAGCACGGCAGTGGAGGTAAATATGCGTATATCCAAGGCTCGAGCAGCTTACGCTGGAATGAAGCACTTAAGGCGTCGGCCTGATATTTCATGATTAGCTTTCCAACTGCGGCTAAGTCAGCTTGTTATTTCGTGACATACTTCATGTTTTAATCTCGTGACAGGCAACGCTCTACATCTTCGTAGCTATCTACATGGAGAAAGGTGTCCGACAACCGCGATATCGAAAATTATGTTGGTACGAAATCACATAAAATTTAATCAAACCAGTCATAGTAACAGTCCAAGAGACGGTGAATTTCTCCCTACTAAAAACCTGGCTGGCGGATCCTATTTGATGGAAGACACCAAATTCACTTACTCACTGCCAATCAGTAAGTGATATCGGTGGTGTTATTTTATTCTTTTTTCTTACCATATCCGTGGAGGTTGTGGTTGTCGCACCAGTTCGTTTTCCCATTGCACCGAGTCTAGTCAGTTAACATGGACCATTTCACTGACATCTTTAAGGCCTAGTTGAATTTCCCCTCTCGAATACTCTGACTATTTCCTTATTCCATGATCGCTATGGTGTATTCCGTCAAACCGTTCAAGCAATCTATGAAAATTTTCTGCGGGAGGTATTTTCACGTTATAAACATCCTAAATATCTCTCTAGTAGACTTCGTACTTCGCAAAGATTAAGATCCTGTTAGCTTTCTCCTCAGCACTAAAATCACAAGTAAAACATACTGGATGAAATGTCAAGCAAAATCTGAGCCATTCGTTACACTAACGCACCCCAGGTTCGTTAATCAGTAATGGACATGCGCAAGATATCTTTCTTTTACTTATCTCAGCATGGCTCCACCTTACAATGTTCGCTGATGGAGTCATGTGGAGTTGGGATTACTACCATTCCACGAACACTACACGTTTGTATCATTGCTCATATTGACAAGATGTTTTTATGCAGAAATCGGAAAGATTGATTGCGGACACTAGTACTGTGAATATTTGGATCTAGTATCATTAGTACGACAAATATCAAGCTGCGTTTTTGGGAAGTGAGTGACTTGGGGAAATCTCTCAAAGAGAAGAGAATTTGCTTCGAAGAATCCCACATTCACACTACTTAAGTTCCACGACCACACGTAGCTCAGACATGAGGGAGAGTGTTGGTGAGAATGGCGGCCGATCGTAATCTGTTTCGTCGCCACATAGAGCCTCAATTCTGTATTCGAATAAAAAGCATATCAACCAATTGCAAGTCGGCATGTTGAGAAATATATAAAGGCTGCTGCTGGAGCCAATGAAGGGTAGAAATGGAACCCATGTGCACGCCATTTATCTCCTAACTAAATATGACTAAGCCTGCTTCTTTTATCCGGGGTTCTTGTATTGTATTGCTTTGTATAGACTTTTACGTGAAATAAATAATGTCGCATTTCAGTCGGAAAATGTGAAGGTAAATATAAAACAGAGAAAAATAAGTAATAAATAAAATAAAAATGTCCTTATCACCTCACAAAAGCATAAGAAAAACCCATCGAAGAATCATCAGAACACATTGTGATAGGATACTCAGGATTTCGGCAAAGAACACGGTCACGGTTTGTCGAAATTTGTGCTAAATATGGGGCAGTGGAATTCCTCCAAAATATTGATTCGAGAAAGTATGGAACGAAAAGCGTACCGCGCTGAAATATGAGAGCGGCACTTTGAAAGATCGTTGTGCAGAGGATGCGTGAGATATGAATGAATTTTGTGAGCAAATTGCTCACATGCTGATAAGTGTTGATCACAAAGATTTAGGGACAATTCAGTTAGCAGTGTAAAGGACACACGGCTAATAATTGACAGGCCAGGCGAAAAATTTTAAAGTCTTTTCTAATTAAACCTGGAACAATAACAGGAGGACAGTAAGGAAGGATTGGAAAAAACATTGGTACACAAATTGGGAGATGGTGCTTTGTTTCACCTAGTAGCGTCGAAGCCTCCTGATTTGAAATGACGACCGTCGGAGATTCTTTACACCATTCTCTTGCCATTACCAATGCACGTACTTCCAACATTTTTCCCCACACCCATGGTGATTGTGACTCTGAGGTATTCTCGCCAATCTCCTTCGCTTACCTCGAAACAGCCCTTTGTATAATCTGCAGAGATTTGAAAAAGACCGTGAATTCTTGAGAGTGAGACTCATAATTCCGGTTCTGGAAGGGGCAAGACCGAATTCCGTTCCACAGCCGGTATTTTTATGGTCTTCGATGTGTGGGCCAGAATCAGGCAATAAAAACTCTATCAACCAATTCATGAATCCGACCGAAACGGATTAGCTTCCTACTTCCTCTTTTAACCGTATGCATGTGTTTGCGTTAATAATTCAGGATTGCCTAAATATTCATCCTTGGGTGGTTGATTTGAAATTAACTGGGAGACTCATTCCCCTAACCCTCCACTTCTTAGACTAGATAATATCAAGTTCAAATAAGTACCGTCTCCTGTTTTGAAGCTTTGCTGTATGTGCGTTGTAATTTTCAATCCAAACCACTATCGACCAATCAGGTACATCTGTTCATGATGTAAGTCATCTGACGGCCTCCTCCAGGTTCCTGGAGGCGCCGTGTTTAGTCTATCTGATTGCTAAGCAAGTCAGAAAAAACAAATCGGCTCGTTTGCACTAGTTTTTCAGGGCCTCGCTTGTGGCACTGCTGTTTGGCGGAGGGCTAGATGTGAAGTCTGCCCACCATTTACTTCTGGGCATTCGGGTTTTGGTGGCATCCGCAGCTGACTTCTAGTGTTCTGCTGGGCTGCCTGGTCTAAATACGTTTGTTCTAACTATTTCTGCCAATGCTTCAGAGGGAAAACTTAACGAATTTCCTTTTGGTCTAATGTTGCTTGAGCCCCTAGACACCGTAGTTAGCATTTATTTATTCAAGCGTGCTTTAGGAGTTGATCTATTTCAATAACACGTTGTGGTTAGCAACTTTCTGGTGCGGCTGTTCAGGTGAACACCTACGCACCGTTCTTTTCCATTTCCTTCCCATAATTTTCTCATGCCCACCTAACAACAGAGCCCAAAGAATAAAATATTACTTAATACCTGTGGTCATTTGTCGTTCTTTATGCATGTTCTCAATATCCCAGTTGTTTTTCAGATATTCAGGGTCGTTATGGATCCCTGAAAGTTGGTAACATAAAATTGCTACTTTTGATAGTCGTCCGTCACTTACATACACCAAACTCGTTGGGCTTACAAATTACGCCTCGGCTGGGTCTGGCTCTCAAGCAACAGGTCGACAAACATATCCTCGAAATTCCCCTCTACTGTTGCATCCAGCTGATGTTTGTTTAATCGAAGCCGATTAAAACAGACAACTTGTGATTCAAGTAACTCCGCACCTCTATGCCTTCTCTCCATTGCTGCCACTCCAAACTGTCCTAGGTATGCCTCACTTCCAACAAATTCAGCTTTTTGTGTTTTCGTACCCTGACTACCCGTCCTAAGATTTCAATACCGGTTATTCTGGGAACGCCTGGCCAGATTTATGCGAATTTCAAATCAAAAAGTGAGTCTGCAAGCCTCTGAGGTACTGAATTTTAAGCAACCGGCATTCCGTACAAATAATACAGACCTCAAATGTGCGGCCAATGCAACATTACTACAAAGGTCAAAGTCTATCAAGCGCGAATAAACAGTCATGACAAAACCCAACCCCATAAAGTTGCACTTTTCAAAAAGGGTGAAAGACAAACACTATGATAACAGTAATATGTAAACGGGACATGCAAATTGCCAGATTTGACTTGTTTCTTGGCAAAATGACTGGTTATCGAATAAACGGGAGGATGTTCAAAATGGTCTATTACAATGCTGACAAAAACCTTTGACTTGCAAAGCCGGAATGAGGTTTCAGGTCAAGGGCTTTCTTATGCCTACTGCTCTTTTGCAGTCAGTGTCTGTTCCCATCTCCCATGGTTGTGGAATCACACTTCCTTCGGCTTGACTCCCGATTGACTCTAGTTTTGCGGAACGGTGATGTGTCTGAATGAGTCTGGTTGCTGACAATGAATGTGTAGCAATTGGAACGATAACGTTTAGGTGTTGGAGAGGAGTTGTTGAATCAAGCTTTAACATGAGGAGCATATAGTAAATAGATAACGAGTCACGATATTCGCATGGATGTTCAGCGTGCAGCAAGCAAAACAAGCGAAGGTATCGTTAAGCAAGAAAATTCCCTACGCTGCTTTATGTGAATGACGGGTAAGGGTTGAAACACGCGTGGAATTTGCCAAGTCAGCAGTACATAGTGCGGTGGCACGTGAATCCAGCGAACTGATTTGACGCTTAATTGCAATATCAGCTTCGCGAGTGGTATCCGTTAAGATGCAAATAGGGAATGCATGTAACGTCACAGGGGTAAAGATGCTGAGTGTTGTGTACACTGCATTTCTGTATGTGTAACGGCGGGGGTGATGGACAACACAATAATCGTTGCACAGCTGTTCCTGATGCTCAACCTAGCAAACCACATGGATAATTTTTCCCTCTCGTCCATTCTCGCTGAATCGCTCGAGCAAACATACATTCCAGATGTTGCGCGTGCACACTTTGTTTCCCATTCTCATCCATTCTCATCGACTTAGACCAACTGTGTCCGCCTGTCACCTTTTGACGGACCCTAGGGGCCATTCGCCTTGGTGCACATGTCCTTCAGTAAGTAAAGCGATATCCTTTACTTCGAATGATCTCGTTAATCCGCTTTTGACGATCCTGAAGGGTAGGTACGTACTCCCGTGTTAGTCGTTTCCAAAACACTTGTGAGGTGATTTTCCTGCTTCCAGCAGTAAATACAGGTAACCCAGTATGTGGCTTTAATTTGACCACCACGTAAGATCTCCGAATAAACAGATCATTTAGTGTAAAAGACAGATATCGTTGTGTTTGAGATCATCCATCGATATAGATGAAGAAAAGTCGGCCGAAGTACACGGCCGATTTTGCGATTATTGATTATAAACTAGATTCTGCCCAATGCCAGTCCTTAATATTAGCAGCGAATGTCAAATCGTGAACCGTTTTGGGTTCCACTCAGATAACCGGACTTCATATGAGAACTCATTTTGGAGAAAACATAAACTGTCAATCGGTGGCATATAATCATGAGGAATTGAATAGAAATCTGATTCAAACCGCATCACGCAAAGTATTTCTAAAAAAATTCCAAAACACAAGATACTGTTGATGGCATTAGGAGAGCAAAGATAAATGCGAGAACCTCAGAAGCAACAAGGACAGCTAGGATGACGACAACACCAAAACAGGATTAGAGATTTTGGAAGAACGCGAAATTTGTGATTGATTACATTCTGACAAACTGGAGGATTTCTATAAGCTTTCTGTTTGCTCCAAAATGTGCAAACGTCGCCCTTATTTCTATCTAATGTTCTGATAAATTCGAGTCTGATCGTAATAACCCAGTCTCACTCATGAATCCGGATTGTTCGTAAGTCAATCCTAACTGATCAGTACGAATCCCCTCAAACGCAGTGAAACCGTGACATCACTAAGTCACACTTGCACAATTAATTCTGTCTGACCTTTCCAAGTGTTTTCGTACATCAAAGCGCTTTCCATAGCATGGAATCTATTCAAGATTTTGAAGCACAATTATAAATGAAATATGAACAATAAGAACGCAATATCTGCATGTGTTAATCTGACAATTTTCTTTCATGCAAGCAGTATTTGTCAACAGACAGGCAGATAGCACATAAGCAGGGATATTATTACCAGCGATATCCCGAAATACTGCAAGCAAGAACTAAGAGGTCGAATTACAAGGTCGTTTGATGGGCAACGTTTCAACTCGTTTGACGCACCTGCATTGGAAGCAACCAATGTGGCTGAGTTAGTTTGCACGAAGTTATGACTGGACTTTCGAAACATTGGGCATTCCGGCGCGTGCAAAGCTGTTCCGAAGTGACCATTCGAAACCGCCACGAAATCAATAAAACTAAAAATTTGAAAAGAACTGTGAATCGTGATATTAAAACTCCTTTGCTTGAATTCATCATCAACTCAATCTAGTAAACCTGCTGAATCGCAGCTAATGATGTTCGATTTTCTGTAGACAAAATGGTCCCTCACAGTTATCGAGCAATGGCACAGATGTAATCCCACTAACAGGCATTCTGGTGGTCTGTTTTTTCATCGATCGGATACAGCCTCATGTTTTTTTCAAAAATCAAGTGGAACAAACCATCGACGTGAACGACGGGGAAATAACTCGTTGCACCTGAAATTAGTGATAATTTCGATGTGTACCCTTCGTCCGCATTCATTCTTTATAACTACCAATCACAATGGTCGATCACAGGCTCCCCCGGAAAGGCCATCAAAGTGACCGTTCAAGTTTGCAGCTTCACTGGCAGTCTGCAAGACCGTTTATCTTAACGCGGATCTCGTATTACGTTTGCTTGCCCTTAACCGGTGTGACCATTTGTGCATCACTCTTACTCCGCTCTGTACGACTGCAATACTGAAAACCCAGACACTCGACCGGTATAACGAAAAGACAGTCGGAAGCGATAGGAGGTTGAGTATATTTTGACAACAGCGCACGAGCGGAGCTTGCATGGGCAACGCGCAAATGGCGACCGCGCTGGGCGGTCAACGTTCGGTTAGACAAGCGATCCGGAGGAACAAATCCATGTTCCGCTTCAAGTCTGTCATGTTCATGTCATTCTTTCATCCTGTTCATAATTCTTGGGTTCAAAAAATGAGCAGTATAGATAATCTGATTAGGTGGTAATTGTTTTAAAAATATTTGTAAACGTTGTGTACATTTAAGTAAACTGTACCAAAAATCGGTAGAATAAATTGTCCAAAACAAGTCGATATGTACTAATTGTGTCTAGATGCAGAGAACAATGAAACCTTACCATCAATTAGACAAACCTGGTCCACAATGATGAGTTAACAATAATGAAATTTTTTACAGCAATATGAATAACTCCTTTGGCTGATTTCCTCCACAGAAAACATGTTCTTGGCATAGTTTGCTAGTTTAGTATTAGGCGAATTATCGCTCTTTTGGTTTATACTTTGGGAGTGTTTCGACGCAAATTGTTCTTCAGCTGACCAATACATTTCAATGAGCTTATTGTTCTTTACATTTTATTGCCGAAAAATCCAATTATTTCTTGCACAATCACGATAACAACGTACGGGGTTGGGACAGGGCGTCTAAAAGACCTTGGCGTAAGTTCAACATCGGCGTAAAGAAAAATCATAACAAGACGAACATTTCCTGGTTGGAGATCAATAGTCATTATTAGCGTACATTTAATGCAAAATATTCCAAATAGTAACTTTGGCCCATAAATGCAAGCATAGTCGTGGGTAAAATATATCGTTAAACAAGCAGGTTTTGAACAAAATACTCTCTTATAGATTGTGAGTGGAAAGCCACTTAAATCCTAAAATCCTTCCAGGAACGTTTATGCAAATTCCATTCTCAGATCAGATTCCGATTTTCATGTTCAGGCGAATTTCTGTTGGCATCCGAGGTCACCCGCGCTTAAATTGTTTGATTACAATTAGCCAAGTGTGTCCGCAATTGCTGATAAACTGAAACACGAGACGTGAAGGATAAAGCGACGTCCAACTAGATTAACGTTGCTTCCTGATAGTTGGCAGAATGTGAGAATGCGCGAGTGAGAATGTGCTGTGTATGGCCTAGCTGAGTTTATGGCCCCCATCGTTATGAACATGGTCTCCATTGAAGGCCTGTCTAATGTATGACTTTCTTCGTTGCTTTGTAGATTGAGTAACCCTTGAGTTTTTATCGACTAAGAAAACCGAAGAATTTGCCCGGGTAATCATTGGAGATGAACATTGTGTGAAGGAATCGACTGAAAAGAGTAAAACAAAATGGTAACAACCCATGGTTTGGGCTTCTTTTCTCTAATTTTCCAAGTGTGTTTCGGGTCGCATGACGTGGGATGTTGTCCAATTAACCAAACAACAAAGTTAACCTTTCATTTACGCGAATAAAACTGAAGCGCAGGGAACCACCTCTACTCCTGTTAGAGCTCGCAATTAATGCTGACAAAGCCATCCTTACTATATGGCCAATGGCAATGAAAAGATGAAATCACTCTCCAAATGATAATTTCACAATTTGCTGTCAAGAATGATTGCATGCAACATTAAAACAGCCTCTTGCTTTCTGAGGAAATAACTTTGGTCTATTTCAAAGGGATTGATATGACAAGAATAATTTACGCGAAAACTGATTCTGTTTAACAAGTGACCGAGTTAGCATGTACTTAAGTGATCCCACCATTGTAATAAAACGGGTGAATATTTCACATCTCATCGGGATTTTATTTTTATTGTCACATGCCAGAGTTGCTCGTGCCGAACTGACAGTAATACACCCAAAGACTAAATGTGTCAGTAGTAAAATGTAAGCAGCAACAAACGCTATAGCGTCCGATAAAGCACTGGCGAACCCAAAAAGCGTTGCGAACTTCAAAAGAAAGATGAAAGTATCTCAAACGTACAAAAATTGCTGACTGCCGCACCACAGACTGAGTTCTCCTCCACCCCTCAAGTGCAATCCACTAGAATGAGCAATGCCTTTAAAAGAACGCATTATTTTATCTCCAGTTGTTTGCATTCAAACCAAAATTCTTCCATAGCCAACATTTATGAACGGTTCAGGAAGAGTTCATTCTCGAGGAAAGCGTTGGATAAACAGTGTGTCGTAAACGGGCGCTTGTGTACGTTTACTGACAGATCTGGACACACCGGAACGTCTGGAAATATAGCCATGTAAGTGCATGCATTTATAATGTCCTGGTATTCTTAGGGTACAAACCATTGAGTCCAAGTAATTTGTGAGGGAGATGATACTGATGCAGATATCTGCGCTGTCGTCACTCACTTGCATCAAGAAATCAATCACGGTGAGATATACGAAGCTCGCAAATACCGAGGGGGTGAAGAAATTCGAAATCAATTGCGAATTGGGTAAGTTCGAAGTTATGACTTCTCGACAGAACAGCGTGATCCTGACTTTTACTTGGAATACCTGATGAGCATAAACTAATTTGTTAGCCTGCCTCAAGACAAATGGGAAACTAATTTGTAATCGCAACAAATACATCCACTCAAACTAACAGTCTCGGATGAAATCAGATTGTGTGGTGTTCCATCATTTACTCGGTTAGGTATTGGCTGCTAGCCTAGTTGTGAAGCGGTCTCAAAGAAACTAGTGTCACGAGTAGAGTTTCGGATCATCGAGACACCTACCTGTCCTTAGTAATTTACGTGTGAACCGAAACGCTAAATAATGATTTGTAAAGCTGGAGACGCAATGCATGATTCAGGTATGCGTTGCAGGTCTCAAACTTTCTTTTACATCCATGGATTCCCAGGTACTATTATCTTGTCGTTGGGCACCAATTAATCTGTTTAATTTGTCATTTGCCAGAACGTCCCTTGGTAGAGCGATCTCAGTTCGCCAAATCGGGGTGACAATGTAGCCACAAATTTTGGAATGAATATGGTTGCATTTCAAGGGTGCACTACTGTCACGTACTTTCTCTGTTTATTGGCCTTTCTTGAATTTGGTGGTCTTCACATTTTGTTAATCATGCATATGAAGTATCCATCCATCGAAGTCTTAGTCCTACTAGGAGTAATAAAACTTTTGACAGACCAGTCACCCACTATCCCAAACGTCCTTTCATTTACGGTTAAACGCACCTATTTTTTTCACTGGTCACACTCTCATTTCAGTTGGGCCTATCATGAACTCCACTGTGCACTCTAGTCATTTGTCAGAAGGAAACTAATCAAGGATAAGACAAGGAATCTATCCCATACAAACATCCCTGTCTGTCCATAGTGCCTTCTTGGTTTCCTTTTGATTACTCCCTCTCCATGTTTAATCTACTGAAAAAGATAACCAACACAACCGTTGGTTTACGCCAAGCTATTGAAACTGTATTCTAAAACAACAGCTGGATGGCTTTACCCTTACTCAAATCTCTAAAACGACTGCCAGGATGTGCCTATTAACGTCACGACCTAGCTGCTGTGCAACGCTCCTCCGACATTCTACCATCTTAGACACTGCCTGTCTCCCCAGAAGCTGGAATCTTTTACTCAGAGAGAATGAAGGAATTTATCTTGTCAGCCAAAACTGCATCTGCATTAAATCCAGACCATAGGTCTTCCATTATTCTCCATTTGTGATCAAGCTCCCTACTTGGATGTCATGACTGTACCCGTCAATACATCCCTTGTAACTAATGCTATCCTAGCTCTGGAAATCTCCAACGGTGGTTCACATCCCCGAACACACATCTAGCAGCATTTTGTTGAAGCCACTTTATCCCACCACAATTACCTCGTCCGCGTTCAAATGAACCGAACGTGGTGTCCCCGGTCATTTGTGTTTCGCTTTTAATAATAGCAAATGGCTAAATCTACTTTATTCGTAACCCAAACAGGTATAATACAGATGCAGTCCTCCCATTCTGGCATTTTGTTCCCAAAATTTTCAACGGTTCCGTGAAATTAGTCCGCTCTAACTTCATAGATTATTCCATTGCCTTCGACTCGGTTCCCCGTTCGATCATTTTGGATTCCTTGTTTCTATACTATCATGGTTGAAGGACTACTTCTCTAATAGAACGCAGCAAATCAAATTTGGGTATCTCTGATGCAGCCCCTTACCTGACAACTCCGGTGTCCTTCAGGGGGCTGTGTTTTTTCTTTAATATTTCAACACTGATTTTAGTGATTTGTCTACTGACCCATATGCACCTCTTTCCAAGCATGCTGTTGATATTGGAATCTGCCAGTCAGTTTCAAACCAGTTGGAATTTGTTTGTCTTTCAGGAAAATTGCGTGTTAGTTGAACTTTTCTTGTAAGTTCGGTCTTCGGCATAACACGTCTAGGTGCTTCCATAGCATTTTCACCCCTTCGCGCTTCCCTTTTTCGGCGAACGAAGTATTTTGTAAATGTATACAGGTCAACAGTGTTAGTCTTCAATCCGCTTCTCCTTCTTTTAACTGCTTACTAAACTGCTAATTCCTTCACTCGCAGCTTATCATACTTTAAATGGAATACAATACAATGACCGAGATTTGTCTACTTAATAATCACAGGCTTTCTATTTATTAGCTGTGAACAATCGGATACTTTATAGAAACCGAAGCAGCCGCAGATCCATTATCCATTGCCGTTCTGTATACCCTCACCTTAATCTTATTTACCCACCCACAGATAGATGAATGTGAATTAATATAAATTGAATATGAAGAACCTGAGATGATACCACTCTACCACGCACCGGGAGGCAACAATGCGAATACAGTTCAGCAAAAATGAATACCAGTCAGCCACCTAACTTCATCTGCCTCTCCTTTCAACATAACGAGTTCAACCAACCACCGATGTGATCAACTGCAAAGCCATGCAGCTTGTTGTGACAAACCAGAAAAATACATTCGATATGTGCCCCGACAATGAAAACATTGAAGACAAGTACCAATGCTGGTGGTCTATCACAGATTCAACTAATAGGCCTATCCAAATTTCAGTTGAATATGCGAGCGAATAGATTAATCCGTACGTTTACACTGTTAGCCATATCACCAAGATTTGGATCCGGCTTTCACTAGATTTCACATAAATGCCGTCAACAGGAAGCACTTTTCCCATCCCGTTAGCGTAAATTGATTTCTACCAGAGTGAACCTTATTCCCTTCATATACTGATTTTAAAATTATCGCCACACTCCAAATTGCCTGTTAGAAAAATACATAGTTAAAAGGAAATGTGACATTTCCCGGATGCATAAATTATTGCTGTTTGGGTTTGCACAAAATCTGTGTAGATAAATGTCTCTAGTTCGGCTACTGGAGTATGATAACACAGACACTATTTACTCTGGCCAAGTACAGGAAGTCAGACCTGTACACACATTGTACTATGCATAATGTTTTCTCGAGAGTACTGAACTATGACTTGGTAATCAATTGTTAAACGCGATTCTATAAAAGCTGCTCGCTAACCGAAAGCTTTCCGTTGACTGCAGCTCGTAAATCAGTATGCCAGAGTCAAATGCCCAGCTGACAACACGGATACGAAAGCATGTAGTGTAGCCGATCACAATTTGCTCAGCTGCAAATGGATACCGAAGATCACGGATTTTGGAGGAGTGAAAGATTTCAAGGTCACATTTCAGCTGGCTAAGTTCGGATGGAGCGCGTCACGTGCCAGAACAATTAAAGACCGTTCTCGTTAGCTTGTGAGAGCAAGAAACATGTTACTTCCCACTAGAAATTCATCCGGGACACGAATGTTTTAAGACTTCAACCTCCCATCGGGTCTGGAAATCGAATTGGACTACTGGCACGATTGTGAATGAACAACCCGAACCACGCAACTAGAACATCCAACCAGGTTGCACCAGAATTTTAGATTTGAGTGACTAGCTTTCAGCTGACTTAACCGTGTCTGATCCGTGCATGTGAGAACAAGCTGTTATTCTGCGTTCGGATACAATTCAATAGTGTTCTGAATTAAAAAAGATGTGACATGTTGGTTCCACGTAATGACGGGCGCTTGTCATGAATAAGATGTTGTTGGTAGAGTTGACAGCGAACCGAATTCTATTCATTAGGGTCTATTTATGCCAAGTAGGCAGTCAACTGGTTTCATCTTCCTCTCATCATTTTACGCAAAGATGTTTATGGATGTCATCAATGATTAGGGTTTGCCTATCATGGTTATCCTCTCCTAGATTTATTCAACTCAGTCAATCATTGACTAATAATTTCTTATCGGTCAATTATTTGAAACTTCCATCGTATCTTTCCGACCAGTGGGCGCAACCTGGGCGTCGTTGCCAAAATGCAGAAAAGAACAGCTACTTGAGGAACACTCGGCAACGACCGCGAAACCGATCGGGTGCATCCAGGGAAACGTTATTTATCCACCCATATGCGAAACGTACTTCTGGGTTCATTTGTCCTGCAAGCCTTAGGTTCAAGAATCTTCATCATAGAGAATAAAAACATTGAGATTTCAGGTCTCCAGTGTTATACTTCTGGCACCTCATGTGCACAACGTTCAAGTATTACCATCATTCCCATGTATTTGCTTTCCCTTCATTTCCTCGGTTTGATTGTCTTTATAGCTTCACATTATTAGCTACACTGAAAGACAGATTTACTCCGTCGGTGCATTGCAATAAGGCATGGAAAGTTTTAACTTAGTACAGTAAGATGTTTACAAATGAACTGCACAAGACAGGGTACCGTGGAAGCTTCCTTCTGTCTGGTAGCTGTACAAACTTTTGGCGCGCTCTTTGACTGGATGCACTGCATTCCTATAATCGTTATTTCTTGTGTTCTTGTTGGATTTTTGGTTCCATTATGGACTCCGTTCGCCGTTAAAATCTTTCCGAATTGTTGCTGTATAAAACCCTATTGTTTCTCAACATGGACTGGGATCACGCATTTCTACACCTCAAAGATCTGCTTATCCATCTAGAACAGCCATCCTTGCTGGCTGATGGAACCCGGATATTGCTAATTCATTCGTGTCGATAGACAGCTTCAGACTTCCACAACAGGACAGAGTTTTGGACAATAAGATGACTGGAGGAGGTGTGATAACATGCATAAATACCTTCAGGTCTGGGAAGTCCGACGTTATTTATACGTACCCGCTAAACGGAATTGACTGTCTCGTGACACAGTGTCATCCCAGGTTTTCTTGTCATAACAGCACTATCATAACCAATTTATACATTGCCCCCATTTGGCTCGCAACAAAATATCGCACCTTTTTTCGACCCTTTTCTAGTGTTTATTGCTCCTCTTCTTGAGGATAATCTGCATATTAATGTGGGTGATTTCAATCATGCATCTACCTTACCGCTGACTGTGTTTGATTTGACTGATCTCTGCGTTTCTCCCACCAGGGGCGGTTCCATTTTAGATAGTTATTATTAACCACCCCGATTTATTTTCCCTGAAACTGCGTGCTCCTATTTCGAGTAGCGATCATCGTTTGCTTCCGATAAAGCCCAAGATATACTCTAGGTCGGCTTTCCATTCCTTCAGGCGAACAAATCAAATCCGAGTTCGCCTCCTTAACCTTTTACACGACGACCATATTCTTCTTCAGAAATTCCCTTCATTCGCATCCACCTGTTTCTCTTTTAAACCCCTGCTCAATGACAATGTCGAACTTTTCACAGAGACGGCCAACGCAATCTTTGATATTTGCTGCCCCTCAGAAACACTATTCGTCTCAAATGGCCGTATCTCCACCCAGAAACTGAAATCTCTAAGAAGATGCAAGGAGCACTTTTACAAATCTTGTAACAACTCAAGCTTGCGGAACCTTTCCAAACTAATAAAAGCGGAAATCCAACGCATCGACGTGACGTTCACCAGCTAACTGTAGATTGGTAACAGCAATCGATTCCGATGGCAAGGCATTCGACTGTTGTGTGGGAAGAAGAAAAAGCATACGAAAATTCCTGCGGATGTAGACAGCATCAATCGTGCTTTCATCCATCCTTCCACTTATACCCCGGTCATATCTGGTCAAGGTGATGATATGACAGTGACAAGCTTTTTTAGAGAAGAGGTGTTAGACCTTCTGCGCACCACTAAAATTACCACAGGGGTTGGTCCTGACATTCTGTCCTCAGCTCTTTTGAGTCATAGTGCTGCGGCTCTGATCGATGCATTTAGTTCTCTGATTAACTCGTCATTAATCTCGTCTTCCATCCCTGATTGTTGGAGACCCGTCACTATTATTCCCATCCCTAAATCTAACAGTTCTACTGTTTGGCAAAACGTTTTCGCCCCATCGCCTTAACGTCTTCCGGTCTTAAACTGACGGAGCGTGCTATGCTTAAGCGCCTTCGTTCTTTTATTTACCCTCCTGACGATCCTTTTCAGTGTGCCTATAAATCTAACAGGTCCACTTTGGACGCTGTCGCCGCCCTCACCCACCAAATTTGTAAGTCAATCGCCACCAATGGAAGTTTATGCCCAGTCATTCTCGTGTGTGAATGCTCCACAATTAATTTTGTCATTACAAGCTCGATTGGTTCGTCATCCCTGTCGTCATTATTACCAACGTCGTCACTTTTACCTCCGTTTACATCGGTACCGTCGTTATCGTCCTAAAACATAATTCATCGGTAATAAATCTAACTAAGCTATCATTTGTCCCCGTTCCGATAATTATTTCTAACTGACTGATTCCAAACGTCGGTAGAATCACAGTAGTAATCTGCTGGTGGAATCAACATCCGTACATACATCTGATGAACCAAAGAAGATTGTGGGAAAATTGCACGAGAGAAAACTTAAAACATGGTCATTCTACCGGCCTATCATTTTGTTACACTCGAGGGGTTTTACAAGATGTTGTCAAATCATAATCAGAATTGAATATGGAAATATCCTGGTTTACAACACTGCCTAGTAAATTTCGTAATCCGTTTATTTTCCTGGTCTATGGTACAGCAAAATATTTTGCACTTCTAGAAGAAGTTGAATAAAGGGTGCTTCGACGCTGACAAAATTCAAAATTTCTTCATCTTTGACTTCCTTTTACTGATGAAATAACAGTATACGTCATTTTCAGTATCAGGTCTGCGGCCAACAGAAGGCTGTCAATTGGGGAAGTCGAGCGGCTCAGGACTTCGAATGCGAAACTTCATAAAACAAACAGCCAGGTCACTTGGGTGGCATCGAGTAGTCGTTTTGACGGATTAAAAACAGTGATTGAAGTCCATCAATCCGAAACTCCGTTTGGCATATGCACAACCCAAGCAAAATCCGACGTGGAACAAAACTGCGAAATGGTGGATATTCTTACATGCTGACCTTCAGTCCAATATATCAAACATCTGTCTACAAGACATTGCAACTCTTATATCTTGTCCTTTTGTCACGGAATGTGACCGTCTGATTCTCTAGTTCCAAAAAGATGTTATTTGACTAGCTTCGTTTTATTCATTCTTTTTATCTTCCCATTCTCGAGGAATGAATTAAGTGCACGATTCTTTTACAAAGTGAGTATATTCAACTTAACGATAGCATATCCATTGGAAGTCCTCGGAGTTTGTCTTTGGCAGATGTACTGGAAGCATTGGAACACTACGTGACTGCTAAGGCTTCACGAACTGGAGGTTTATAAGCATAATAATACAACCATTTGGAATAAGCTCACTGAACCTGCTATCCGAATCAAAGCGGTTGTATTCTGACACGTACGGCATTAATATGAAGACGTGGGATGGATATTGCCTGAAGGAAAGGCTACTCGTCATAGAAGCGGATTTGTCTCTGAATTAGAGTGTATCGACCTGTTTCAATATTATGAGAGGTGAAGCAACTGCTACGGTTTGCCAATAAACTGCATATCTTTATCTTTCGTCGGAAACGGCATAGTAACAGGACAGTTTCAAAGAACAAAGAAGGAAAGATAGATCAGCGTTCCCCAAAAGACGCCAAAGCGGCTTAAACGTAACTATGAATTTAACTCTTAGGCGCTCAGCTTCTGGTAAGGTCCGCTGATCCATCTTTCCTCCCCCCCAAAAAAAAAACCGTTTCTTAGAGAAATAGCGAGAGGTTAAGACAACCCAGAACCCCGACACCTTTAGGGTAACATTTTAGTGGCATCGAATCTTCGGGGAATACCGAATGTTTTCGGACAACAATTTCGCTAACATTCGCCTTGACGCTTTCTATTAGTTCTGAAGTTTCTTTTGTTGCGCCTATTTTATCACAACCGAAATCCGTGACTCTCCGTTAGTAAAGCACGCTTCAAGATTTATCACCTCCATACAAATTTGACTATTCGGCACCTGTCTCCTGTGGTTTGGCTACGCGTGTATTATCGCACCAGCGCTATTTGGTACCACGACATTTACAATGCACTGCCTGTACCTGGTTGTTGCCCGTGTCTCCCCTGTTCTATCGACTGAGGAAACTTTGTCAACCGCGGCCTCAGAATTCCACGAAAGATAACTTCAGGGTCACACAAAGGACGTCTCATAAAACGCCACTTGACAGACTTCGCTCTGCTGCATTCCCAGGTATACCGACTGGCTTCGTTGCCCGCACGGATGCACAGAATCATTGGTTTATTTCGTGATATTCCAAAAAGACTTCAGTCACTATTTATCCCATTTGCCTCCCTGGCTAAACAGTTCGAGGGAGTAGCTCCTGTTGCTTATCTTTTGGTGCGCCATATCGCGGACCATCAGGTGCGGTTGGCTCCGCCGACTGGCATCGGACAAACCAACGTTCGTTAAAATTGGGTTCGACGCTATACGTTAGTGGCATCGTTCGTTCTCCTCACAGCCCCTGGGCCTCGTCGCTACATATAATTTTGAAGAAAGAAGACGCCAGTTGGCAACCGTACGGTAATTATGGTGCATTCAGAGCGGTTTCAGTAATCGCCATATACCACATATAAACGACATCACGGCGTCGCCTCGCGAGCGATTGCATTTTTTGAAATTGATTTAGCACGGACGCACCCCATCCCATTCGTCATCCAGGACTCTTATAAAGCTGCTGTCAAGATCTCCGTCGGCTTGTTGGAGTTCATACGCGTTCCCTTTGGTTGGCGCAGTGCTGCTTAGACCTTCCAGAGGTTTTTTGGTAGCACCACACGAGACGAGGTTTTTGTTCGCGCTTACATAAATGGCTTACTAATTATTTCATCTACCGCAGATGAGCGTACCCAAAAGTTGATTTTACTGATCCACAGTCCATGTGACCATCAAATAGTAGTCAGTTGCGGAATGTGTGAACTTAACGAAACAGAGCTGACAATCCTTGGCCATGAGGTTACTCAGGAGGATATTAAACGCAACAGCGATAAGCACGCATTGTTCTGAAACATGTTGTGCCGTCCTGAATCGTGCAGCTCAAAGCGTTTTTCCGGCTCTTAGACTTCCATCGTTGCTTCATCTTTCGTGCGTCCAAAGGCTTGTTTTCACTAACCAATCCACTTCATGGTAATTTACCCGGCTGACGGTACGTTTGGATTTAACGTCAAACTTGTTGCAGTTTAATAACTTTTGTTACCATTTACTAGGTCATTTCATGTTGAACATATAACTTACACATTTCCGACTCACGGGGTCACCTACTTCCCTTTCCATCACCCGGGGGGAGTACTTTTGGGACACCCTACATTTTGCTGTCCTAGTTTGCATCTTTAACCATTTGTGTTATTATTCCATCAATATTCTGTTCGTCCACATTTAGACGAACAAACATTTGTTTTTCGTTGCGTCCTTTGCCAGACACTACAATACCACGTTTTTTTTTGTATGAGGCACTGCACGCCGTTTTGCCTAAACTTTGTGCTCAAAAAGCCTTGCTATTCACAGTCTTTATACTACCCCTACCAAAAACTGTACTACACCGTAATCAATCATCATTGACTTGGAATTGATCATCTAACTCCTTGACTTCAACGCATGCAATTCAAAATGACCTTCCAACTGAGTTCACGCGTTCAACGAGCTTCGAGTAGTATCTCCGACCCTAAAAACCAGTTACCGAAAGCGGCCTCCCATCGTGGGCAGGTGGGAGAATGTTCATTTTCTCCAAAGACTTAAAGAACGTGTCTAGCAGGACTGCAAAAAAAAACATTCAATCATAATGCAGCGCTTTACCAGACAGGAAAGCACTTAAACACAACTAGCACCAATTTACCATCCTACTGAACCTTCCTGGCAGTCAGGAACACAAGATTTAGTGGCTGCCAGTAGCTTTCTGGATACGCTGTCATCTGAAACTGCAAGCAGAGTTGACGGGTTTTGCAGTGTTATACAGTTAACGTCCCCGATGGCATTTTTGTGGATTTCATTAGAACTGCGCTGCTTTCTGCTTGCTTTAATTCTTGCAATGTATGTGGCACATTGTTTACCGCTTATTTCAAAACATTTCCGGGACCACAAGTTAGATATTGCCAGCGCTAGGTTGTTCAACGACTTGTTCAGTTTGCATTTTTGTTGATGTCCGCAGGAGACAGTGAATGATGCTGCATTCAAACATAAGCACCATAAGTCGCTCGCTAACAAATAATTGCTTACTGTATCAGTGCCGCACTGTAGTTTATTGGTGCATTTCCGCAAGCAGACACCATTTTTGTTTTTAAAAAGTTATATAACACTTATTGAAGTGATGCCTGCTTCAGTAAGCTGGCGGATACCGTTACATAAACTTTGATGTAGACATTTTGCACCGTTTCACATGAACTATATTTCATCCTGCTAGAATCATCAACCCCTTTTCGTTTAGATGTTTCAAATTGTGAGATTTTCGAAGCATAACTCTCACCATTATACAAAGTAGGCGGATGGTTGGCAAAACACGCTTACGGTGGTCAAAAATAAACGCTGGCTATTGCCTGCGGGGACAAAACTTCATGACTGTCTCACCGTCTATGAATGCAGTAAGATGTATTCCACAGGCACGGTTTCCTGCAGCTCGTAGATACTTGCGGATACCTTTACTCAGGGATGGTTCGAGGCATGTGGGACAGTCTTCAGGCAAAGCGTTGGAGTCTATCATATCTATGGTTCTTTTGCACAGCGGTACCCAAATTTTAAAGAGCAACTAGACTCATTTCAGTGAAACAAATTAGGAGTACCGATACATTTAGCAAATGACTGTAATGAAAACCTCGGTTAGCCACGCTTGATCCAGGCTTTTCAGTAGCACTGCTCTAATCACCACCAGACGTGTATAACATTCTTGTATAGAAAAATGGGTATTTTGCATTCATTTTTAGGACGTTCTGCCGTTTCGGTGCCCATGCACCTCACCCAGAGGCCCTTGAAGAACATACTGAACAGATACACATGCACCCATGAATTGCATTGCGTGTTTCAGTTGGTGAGTTTAAATACAGACAACCTTTCTGATATTAGAGATCCAGTTTCCACATCTCGCCTGTGCTTGGTAGCACAGTTCTGTCGCCCCGAAGAATGCAGATGCCATTGCGCAAGTCCGTGATCAACATTTATTAAGGTGAACGACAGTGGCCAGTGAAGGAATGCTGGAAGCGGTGCTTGCAACTGCGGAATTAAACGGCAGTATAGCCTCCTGTTTACGTTAAATGCTTACCTGTCGATTTTTACTGCAGAGGTTAGAAATAATGCAGTTCGTTTCAATGAAGGGTCTTGATAACAGAAACAAGATGGCTGACGCTCGCTACAGTCAGAGGAAAAAGCCAACCGGTATAATCAGTTTTGGCTTATCAACACCAGCGGCCCGAGTGGGGCCGGAATAAAAAACATTTTTTCTAGGAAAGATTTTTTGTGCATCCCTTGAATACAATGCAAATCTATTGGCACAATCATTGCATGTTTCTTGTTCATCATGAACAAAGTACGAAAATGTCTACTATACTATGGTGCTGTATCATTAAAATGGTGGTAGGCATATCGAGTACTTATGAATAACATCATCGAAAGAGGCCCCATGCACCACTATACTAGTGAACATTTTTCCAATGTCCCTTGAAAAGAATTTGCAATGCTCATGGACTAAGGCAGCATAATAACGCTTTCATCGTTTTTCAAAGCGCAACTTTTCGTTACATCTGCGTAAACCGGTATTTTTTCCTGTTGAGCAATAGCATGGTAAATAATGTGATGTACATATATGGTAAGCCAATTCGCGGGCAAAGGCAATAAGTGAGTTAGGGTGGGGAAGGCCATATGCAGTAGGCTCTTGTGTTATTTAACGTCTCACACCTAAATCACTTGAAAACCATCCAAAAATCATTTATAGTTTGTGGTAGCACCAACGGATCAAAACGCACTCGTTCTCATCGAGCAAAACATCGAAAACCACTGGCAAACCACGTTGAAGCCACATGATTTTGCCTTGTTTTGCTGCAAGCAGTGGCACAAATTCTATTTTTGTTGAATAGGCTGCAAAACGTTATCTTCTTTGCAAATACCCTGCTCTCGTGCAGTTTCCGACGAAATATAAAGCCGTGCAGTTGATTGACAACCAAAGTCACGCAGCAGGCGTTTCACTCTATGAAATTGTAACAGGTTGACAAACTCCTATCCGGAGGCGAATCATCGCGGCTGCCACGAGTGGCAGTTCCTCCAGGAAAACTTTGATCCCACAACCCGCTATCCCCTTGACATCACTGCAGCGCGGTCCGACTTACCTAAGGCAGTGCACGATTTCATCAACCTCAGTGGAACTCAATGCTTCGAACTCGCCTCCTTTTTCTCGGCCCTCGCCCATTTAGCCTCCCCCTACTCACGGTCTTCCGCCGGACTCGCGATCCCGTCCATTCCACGTCGACCCGCGGGAGCACCCTTAAACCGAAAAGTTTACCTCCTGCCAGACTAGCGATGGTTCCCCGTCAGAACTAGACACTTATTCTTCAGGGTTTAAGGGCGTGCCTGGCCCACAAACACCACAGCTTCTCTTAGTTTCCCCACACTAATAATAATACTGACAGTTGGACTCCACGTATCAACAAAGGTGGGCACTTGATGTGAGATCCAACAGCTGTCACGTCTGCCGCATACCTTGATCTCCTGCCGCGGCACGGCCACATCGCTCTTAATCATCTTTGAAGGAAACAAAGGATACACTTGGACGCACATATTACTCACGGCCATTTTGATGTCAGTTGACCGCATTTCATAGGGTCTTCGATTGGTGCATCAGAAATGAAATGGCTGTCTTAAAAATACCAAAATATTCTACTTCATCCCTCTCTCCCTCCATGCTGATATCTTTCCTGCATAGTAGAAGGTTTCTATCGTCGTCCAGGTTCACAAAAATGTTTCGCTACAAGATCCTTCCAAGTACAGGCTCATTAACCATCGTGTCTATTAGGTTACGGACTCTTCGGCGAAATTCATGCAACACTTGCATGACTGACTTTCTCAGCGTATTGACCAAGGCTGCCGATCAGCGGTAGCAGTCTTCCTTCACATTACTGAAGCCCTTACAAAAACCGGCGACAATCAAGGGATACCATATCTTGAAACCGATTTGGCTTGGTTCTTCTCATATCTGGCATCCCCTAAACAAACGTTCCACGTGGACGGCACTTTTGATAGTCTGCCTTATGTCCAGTGGATTTCTCCAAGGGACTGCCCTTGATCTTCTTTTTTAAATCTCCGGCCTCTGACTGGCGGTCGCTTCCCGTTGGTGGCCACTGTCTCCCCTGCGATGGCTGTGTTCTAGTCTGTGTTGAGATGCACATTTTGTAGACCAAGGAGGATTGCGATACCTCTGATTTTCACTGCTGATGTAGTCACGCCTGGATATATATTCACTGTATCCTACCGTTTTGTGGATCAGGTCTCGCCAGTGAACGTGTGTTGGCTTAAGCTAACGGAAAAAACTAAGTGTTTAATTCTCAGATGCATAAGTGGTCCAACTCTTTTGCCATGCCTTGTGCTTCTGAACAAAAGGAATATGTAAAACTGTAGTATGGGAGAAAGATAGCAAAAGACACTTGCATGCTGAAAAGTATGAAAACGCCTGATTGGCCCCACAGTCCTCTGGGATTCATCAGGAGATATAGCGGTGTTCTTTGCACAGTAACAACTAACTGCAGCAGTTCGAACTTGAAGATGTATCCGTATACTGTTTATTCATGTGCTTGTCATTCGGATCATCATCATTGTCGAAAAATTCGAGGTAGTTGTCCTCGACACCGATGTCACTCTGGCTCAGCGACCCATGTCCTGCTTCCGTCATCATCTCGTGATCCGATCGGAATGAATAACCAAGCTCTTTTGCGTTCTCGAGTCCTAGAAGCCACCGCAAGAAACGGCCTTTCCAGACCCATACCGTTACTGATTCCACAACCTGCGATACCTAAATTAAATCACATCAAACCTGGGTCTAATTTCTATCATCATATCCCTCCATCCCATCACCATCATCACCATCATTTACACCAACCGATGTACTGTAATCCCAGTCAGAATTTCCATAAACAAATTATCGGTTTTCAAACCATGTTTAACCTGTCGACGCATCACTATCACCATCATCGTGCGGAAATAAACCAGGATGCGTTGCAACGCCATTAACAGCGATAGACGCGATGGATATTTATGTGCATAATGTTTGCTAGTGGCCTATTTAAAATGTTTGCCAAAGTAGCTGTAGCAGAGTCGAATCAATCACACTACATGTTATTGACAGGTTCCAAGTCATCAAACACGGTAATCCATCCTTGTTTTCAGACAATATAAAAACTGCATGCATCCTTCACCCTTCTGCTCTCCGCACAGCCATTGAAAACATTGGGCACGGCTTGCCGTCCCTTGACTTCTTGTATACAAACTGGTCTGTCAGTTTCTCAGCTGATAAAGTCAATGAACTTGAGGATAAAAGCCATGTACCGACGAGGTCTCAGGGATCAACCAGCAGGTCATCTGTGTCGTTCCCGAAGTTCGACATTCCAAATTACGGTACTTCAGTACAATCAATCAGGTGAAAAGTTTGGAAGGATAAGGTGTTTTGTCTCTGAAATCTTCATAGTATCTGGAAGCAAGTTTAGATTATTCAAATCCACGCAGGAGCAATCTTCAAATAATGTCCTATCGTATGCTCTTTGTGAATGTTCAACGAACATTCACCAAACGTCCATTGCACTTATCTTCTCTAGTTTATATGGATCTTGCTAATCTGTAAATCTTTCCCCACTGGGGCTCTGCCGCTTATGGATTGACCACTTCTTTCTATGTGGCCCAATCTGTGGCTAAACCTGTAAATCTGCCCATGAATTGAAACCCGTTCCAGTTAGGCCCTTAGAAAACAAAAAAGTAATCTCTCCCAATTTCTAGGATTAAAAGAATGCAATTTCCATCATAAAATACGCTTCTTTGTAAAACGAGATACTGCAAAATACCCAGTCGGCACAAGCGCCTCCAAAACTCCCCGTAACAGTCCCCAAGCAAAGCCGGAAAGGACTCCAAGTCGTCCCCAGAAAGACTCAAAATGTAGGTTTAGCGAACTCGGACAAAGTGTCCACCGGCAGACCCCATTCGTTTGGTTGAAATCGGGAATCTGCAATCATGTTTTGCAAAGAGAACACTTCAGCCTTCATTTCTTCTAGTTCGTTCTTCATGGAGACTTCAATTGTTTAAATCTTTAAATGTCGAAAGTGGGAAACAAAAATTATCCTCAATTCTCTCTCCACAGTTTTCAGCCGTCACTGTGGTGGATGACGTCGAGACTGCTTTGCTGGTAATGGGTACAGTGTTAATGGGAGCAATTTGTCTGGAAAATGTACGGAGCAATAGTGGACAAGGAACACTTACGGAAAATTTGGCCCCAGTAGGCTCCCAAATGGAGTGGAAGACATGGGCTGCTCATATTCGGAATGTGACCAAATGCTAATGGAACATTAAAGGTAGAAAATATAATTCTTCATCGAAAGCCGTAATTTCACACGGTTACCATCCGAAATATCTGATCTACCGATGTCGTATGCTCGATTAGTTATCCAAGGATCATGTGCGCTTCTATTTGATGGAGTAAAAATATCAGTTTCTCTCTCTGCTTCCCTGTCCCTGCAATCAAACAGTGTCATGCGCAAAGCTGTCTTGCCCACAGAAATCTTTCGAGATTCCTAGCGCCTCACCCGCACATACCACAGTTGCTCCCATTGAATCTCCGCAGCTTAAGTCAGCCTTGAGACGTTGTACTAGCGCCCGTTTATTGCAAACAACATGAACTTTTATAATGTAACACGGTGGCCTCTAATGCACTGTTCATAGTCTGACGGTTGTAGTGGTTGTGGTTTTATCTCACCGCCAGAAACCCTCAGCGCTTGATTTCTTTGCTCTCATGGTTGTTCTAGAGTGTCCACGTAAATAAACACTACCTGGAGCTGTTCACCGACTCACTTCCCACCACTATACTCATTAAATTTCTAGACAGCGAAAGCTTACATAAAATTATTGTCGTGCATTCTTTAAATGGGTGCCACGGAAAAGAGTTCAAAATGGACATACCTGAGGAAGATAAGTGGGGCAGTGGTGTCCACGAAACCACCTTAAACATGAATCTAACGAGCAAGTTTTGTAATTGAGTTTCTAATAAGTATTGCCCCTTATCTGAGTAAGTTCCGTGGACCGGCAAATGCCACTCGCAAAGAATACCATGCAGGCGATGCATAATAATGCATATCAGAAAACAAGTAATTTTCACGATTGCCAGAGCGTACTGGAGTACTCAATGGTAAAGGTAATTCGTAAGCATACACAGCCAAAACTTACGTTTATGTTCAAATAAGTATTCTGGTTTTAAAAATAACAGTCCACAAGACACGTTCTAACACAAGTAACACGTGTTCACATTATTAATACGGAAACCCACTGATGCATTTACCATAAAAAACGGTGAAAATCATGACCTCAAAAGCGTAACTCGTGATAGTAAGGAGCTATCCACCTTGAAATGTTGCTTCCGTTCAGCCAAGGGAGATTTGTTGGGGAAATGAATGTGGGGTGTTAAAGTTTATATTACCGTCCTAGCATCGCTTCACCTCATCCACCACATTTTCACAACTCCGCCAGATCGTTACGGATAGTGACGAAACTTCCACCTTGAAAAGTCGCTCCTGTGAAGCTAAAAAAGAATTGTTATGGAAATGGAATGAATATGTTATTGGACATATTTCGGAAATTAAGTTATTGGTAA
>LUCM01005082.1:99963-207075 GCA_008360955.1 Fasciolopsis buskii | reverse complement strand
GTTTTAGCCGAGTCCCACGAGCAATCTATTTTCATGTGTTCAAATCATTCTTTGACGAGTTTGTTCATTCTTCATTTTTACAATGTGATGAATGCAACCATTTTCTTATTTTCACTACGATTTTCGACTGAAATGCGATATTTTTGTGCGCAAACGTCTACACGATACATTGTTCATTACTGATCTGCAAATAATGCCCAGAGGAAACAGTCACATTTACCGAATTCGCTAGGCCAGAAAAATCGACTGTCAAACCCAAATTACTCTCAACTATGAGGATAATGTTTTCAAGTGTTTCTAACAAATTATAACATGAATAACCATCGAAGTGTACTAAGTATTCTCTTGGTTTTCTATCATACCTTATGAACACAGGACTTGTCCTACTCAAGCTTTTCATCAGGTGCTTGAAATACATGTTTAACGCCACATCTCATTCTCGCTGAGTGAAAACATTCATTTTTTAATATTTGAAATTTGCTTTTGTAAACGTGTTCTGTTCCGATCTGCCAGTCGTTCCGAAGCTGATCATATGAATTGATATCAAATTATCTGAGACTCGTGCCAGCAAACATTGACCCCCTTGGTATACACCTAGGTGGATAGATGGGACCGAGGATTATAAGGACAACGTACACGTGTTGCGCAATTGCCTCCCGTAGGTAACGCATTTCAATCTGTTTTATCCCACCCACAAATGAACTCGACAATCCAGGGTTGGTCGAACGACAGGCTGCGTTTTGGACGCTTGAGCTCTGGTAGCCCATTTTCTTCGCCAAGCCTATAATATATTTTACATATTAGTTCAAATAGGTTGGCGTGGTAACAGTTATGTTTGACAGCATCAGTTAGCATGATGACAAAAGCACCGCGGCCTAGGAACTAAATGCTACACACTCCAACCGTCTGAATATTTGGATTTATGTGCGTCTAAAGCAGTTTGTTTTTAACAAAATTAGTGAGTTTCTGCAGACACTGGTCACAAGCTAGTCAGTTCAAATAAAATCTAGAAAATCTCCATCGAAAGGGAACATAATGAGAAACAAAGTCCTAAAATTAGTTGTTCTCCGCGGAATTTGTTTAGTCCGGATAAAAACAATGAAAATGTCTCATTTGACGTTTGGTGCGTCGGGAGACGGATACTGGGCATAGAGATGGAATTGATCATTTGTCGATCACAAACTCTCGATGCTTCAAAATCCATTCAAATCATTCAATTCGGTGAATGTTGATCGTGTTCGCTCAGCGATAGGTTCATATCAAATGTGCCCTGTATCCACGGTACGGATTGGCTCTCAATGACTGTGAGACTGCCGATGGGAGATCGATGATAGGAGAATGTTTTAGAGAGACAACTTATCATAGAATGTGCCAAAACTCAGCAATTTCTCCTGGCTGCTTTGCGCTAACTATTTGTGAACAGACAAATCAGTTGGGTGTTTGTAGGCATTCGATGCTACTGCCTTCTATCGGTGAGTCTTAGTTTGCGTGTGTGTGTCTGTGTGTAAGAGTCAGATAGAGAGATAAGTAGGACCAGTGGAAACTGTTCTAACCGGCCTCACAAATCCCGAAATCTGTGATAGTATATTCTGACTAATTAAAAAATCAAGTCATTCATAAGGCATCTTCAGCACAAAGTGTGTAAACGTGTGCTCCTGAAAGAATCCGTTAATGTTTTTCATTATGAACAGTTTTTAGCTGCTGGGGTTATCATGAGTGCAATGAAAAGAATCGATCAGAGATTCCGAAAATTCTATAGAAGCTGGCGAACACGACAATAAACATGTGATCAATGGAGAGCTTCACACAATAAAAGAAGTGATAATGAGTCGTACTTGGAAAGGATAAATATGGTTGTAGTGAGTATTTATTTCATGCCAAAATGCTAGATGTTGTGGGATTCGAACCGTAGCCAATCTTGAGACAGGTGAAAAGTTTGAATACTCCAGCCGGATCTCGTAGCTCACAAGAAGCGAATGCATGAACAACATCTTTGCATGGAATTTAACTCGGCCAAGGCCCAAGACTTTTACATGTTTGTGTCAATTGCATAAGAAGTGAAAACGAACAAAACCGCTCAACATAATCGATTTTCCCCAAATTGGCAAATGTTCATGTTTTGATTACAATCTCCATAACATCTTCCTTATCTGTCTGGATAAATTTAATTTGTCCGATTTTTGTTTCAGGAATTATCGCGGCAACACGTAAAGGGCTTCACTATTTGTTGGATTCGAATGAATGCAAGAAAACCGGGAATTTTGTTGTTGTAGTCCTCGGTGGTGCTTCCGAGGCCCTCGAGGCTCGTCCGGGACGTTACGTAATGGTCACAAGTCGTCGCTTTGGATTCTTCAAACTGGCTCTACAGACTGGGTAGGGTGTGAAATGATGTGATATGTTCTTTTGTAACACTCCTGATGGCAATAAGCTTGACTCATTTGTCATTTCCCATATTGAAGTTTGCTACAAGTGCAATCTTTGTCCCGGAAACTGACGAACATAATGTCTAGTAGACATTACAAATCAAGATCCCAAAATTTCTTGTTGTTGTCCTTCTATTTATGGACCTCAATAAATTTTCTCAGCATTGTTTTCACCAAATTCGGGATCTCGCCCTTAACTGGTCATGCTCCGTTAGTCGCTTTTGCTGCGATCACGACTTCCGTATTTGAATCGTGAACGTTAGACTTTTAAAAACGTCCTCGTGAGTACTTGATCGAATTAAAGTCGGGGGTTTCCATTTGTCTGTGACATGACTAAGTTTTCATGAAATACCTGGCAATTTTTTGACTAGATTGTATCTTTTTTGAATAGCTGCATTATCATGGTCAAATTTGGTCTGCTGTTGCATTCTAAATTGGTAATGAAACAACAGAGAGTGTCCCACTATTTGCATGTTGGCAACAAAGTCATGAACGTTATGCGATATTGCGAGCGCGAATAGTTTGAAAGGAAATTAGTTCAATTAGGTCAGCGTTGTCATTATCCGACTAGTTTAGCAAAACTCCATGCCGGCTTGTCCGCGGTCAACAGACGACAGCCAGGTGGGCGAAGTTGACCAGCGATGGGAGGATTTAAAACCGCTACCCGTACTTTCAAATGTTACAACCTTATCCGTCTGATAAACATGGGTCTCAGGACTAATTGTAATTATACCCTTACCACCATTTCAAGCATCACCGGGTGGTATATGCCTTCATGAGGTCTAATGCCTTCGGACTAACAGGCCGTATGTCAGAATTAGACTACCACCAAGTAGGTGATAGGATAAAACTGTTGATTCCTCACCGTCGG
Organism: Fasciolopsis buskii; assembly: GCA_008360955.1. Lineage (NCBI taxonomy): Eukaryota > Metazoa > Platyhelminthes > Trematoda > Plagiorchiida > Fasciolidae > Fasciolopsis > Fasciolopsis buskii. The sequence goes on along the minus strand of LUCM01005082.1, from coordinate 203,781 downwards.
ACATATTTTGTGCGGACAATTCTTTCTTAAACGATCAGAAATTTGCGCAGCGACCACTGAGGCTCTGTTTTCTCTGAGCTAAACTATGCAGAGCGTTTCGGTTGTAATCAAGTGACCGGGCAGATGTGTTCGGCTTGGATATACTGCTCGACTGGAAACGGTAAGTCCCATCTATGTCCTGGCAAGCCAGCTACAAAGCAGGAATGGAGACATTCAGTTACGCAACCATGTGAGCAATGGAAAGAACGGTCTAAACGTCAATTCGTATGATCGGAACCTCATAAAAGCCAACAATCTTGGCTACAGCCAACACGGATTTCCTAGAAAAAGTGGAATTTCTTATGCTTCATGGTGACTGAAAAGGAAATCATCCTTTGATGCATGTGTTTGCACACACGTTGATTATCCACTGTCATTTCTCGATAGTAGAAAGGTTAATTTGTATGTAGAGCAGAAGGTTGTTCAAAAAACAGAGTGGATGGTTTCTCGATGTGAAATTTTTGCACCGTATCCGCATGCATTCAAGAGAATTAGACGGTGGTAGCAGATCAGAACCCCAGACCTTAAATTTGGAAACTTGTAATGACAGCTTTACGACCGTCATTGCTATTCGTGATAGCGTTAGTGTAGCAAAACCCGGGAATATAAGATGCAAACCGAAGTGTCCAAATCGAGTGGCTTTCTACTTTATCGTTTGTAATTGTTTTGTAATCGCTTTGGCAAACTGCTGTCTCCTTTTGTCAGCAAACATTCGTTCACAAACTAGTTCCAGGATTTCTTTTCTTTCATCCCACTGTTCATGTGTTGATCAATATTCGTGTTCTACTTTGCGTTTATCAACCAGCAAAACAATAAAAATGTCATCAAATTGTGTGAAAAATGTAATCTGCGAATTTATACACTATAGTAGTTTGGATACAATCAAGAAATCTGCCGGAACAATGAAGATGAACACCTAGCTATTATTAGTCCTCTCTGAGTTGATTAAATTAACAAAATATCAGTTGATACGAGCTTACTGTCTAGATTAGTGTTACTATGTTCCATTAATGATCGTCCTATGCCACCGTACGAAATCAATTCGGCAACCTTGTAATGATCTTTAAATAATATTTTTACTAGTTCTGCTTTTGTTATACAATCAAGGTGCACTGTTCCTCTTAGAATGCCACTATCAGTTTCAGGCTTTCAAATGTGTAAACGGTCAGCGGTAGAGGGTTCGAATTCCGGAAGTACACGCCGAAACTCGACGATATACCCCAGTCTGGATATCTGTTGCATCACTTTAAAATCAATTTTGTCCATTCAGCAAAAGTAATGTGCTCCCCGAAGAGAATGAGAATTGACGTTTTTTGCTTCTCAAGCGTTTCCAAATAAAAATGACATTTGAAATTATAGACCTATCCCCAATCTGATATCGGTTGGCGGAATGAAATGTAAATGCGACCAGTAGTTAGTTGCCTATTGGAAATTTTCTATCTAATTTCCAAATTGTTTGTAGACTTTGTCTGATTCGCTATTTTAAGGCTGGCAATCCAACTTGTTGTTCATCCTCACAGTGTCTATATCCATGAGATACCTAAAACCAAAATACAGTACAAATAAAAACCAATTTCCGTGGTTTCCATTATCTTAGCCTGAACCAATTTGATCTACTAATCTGTGACCGGATTTTCAAGCTTTCCTTCCAATGTCCAATTCTGGTTGGTATTACAGCTCATCTCTCGTCCCGTGCATCTCATTTGGCGAGCAAGCCATGTACAATCAGGTGAAAAATGAACGTGGCTCGTGGATTCGCAAATTCCAAGACTGGACTGAGCAACTGAGCACGTTTGCTCCACCCCTATTCTATGCTCGGGGCCCATTCCCGTATCGGACTCCAATCAACACTGTGGGTAAGTTGAGTACAAAAAAAAAACTGCCGAGGAATGGATCGTTTCGGATCGATCGTACTGATATTGGACAAAAGATGTAGCTACTTCCGAACCATACTGATCGTAAAAAACTTTTTAAGAAGCTGAGTGATTCAACTGCTTTGATTAAGGCTTTTTTCTCAGGGCCTAAAGCAATCGACTAACCCAGGTAGGTTCTGAGACAGAGCTTAGCTGTTCTATTGAAGTCAGTTTCATTGCCTTCGGTGATGGACAGACGATAACAATCAACAATCAGTTAGCATATATCTTTTCCTCTGTTCCCAAAATGGTGCAGTCTGCTCACTGTTTTATTTCACAAAGTTTTACTGACTTTTGTCCTCACTTGGATGTTCGATAGTGTGACACACTCTCCCCACGACTTACCTAAATCCGGTAACGGTATATTGTATACATTCGTGAATAAGCTACTCATATTTGATAGTGATCATTCACTACATTCTTGTTTGTATGAAAAGCAAAACAACTGGCTAACTGTAGAGACCAGGGGACTGAAGATCTTTGGAAAAATAGATCGGCTAATTTTAGGTGACTGATAGATGACAGATGAATCATAGATTTGACTGTGGTCCTAAAATAGTTAGTTGGTAAAATGTCACAGTTATCCGAGTAGCGTACAGTGATAATCCGACAAGGGGATTGCCTCAATGGATTGCATGCAAGAAGGAACAGTACAAGCATGCTGGTGTCAGAACAAATCGAATCGTGTCAGCGCTTCCATGGAGATGATTCAGAGGGCAAATACAAACCAGATAAGGAATCAGGGGAAAAATCCATTTAGCCAATCCGGCAGTGAATTCGTATTCAGCTCAGCGGGTGGTTATTGTAGTTGTAACAAGCTACATTGCAATGCAGTCGATTAGGCTGAGAGCCAAATCAGGAGAGCAAAGCCAAGTGGTCAGCATTGGGTGAGAACAATGAGTACACATCAATAAGACGTTATTGCTTGAAGGCAAACAACACTGAGCTCGATCAGAGTTAAACAAAAAACCCGGGGAAAATGGAGCTAACTCCGGGAAGGCTGGGATTCATTGAATTTGTATGGCAGGCAATCAGCGAATGCTTGACCAAGCAACAGAACGACAGACAAGCACAAACAGACCAGTCAAACATGCCGGGAGAGGCTCGTAGATCGAGCGGATTGTTACCGACTGATCGATGATGAACACAAGAAACGGTGCCACTGATCGCGTGTCGGTCCGTTGCATCCACAATTGTCATATGTATACATACGTGTATGCGAGCTGAGTTGATTTGACATGCATACGTATATTTACTTGACAGAGGACGTGTGTGCACATGGTTGCATAGAATGTCCCGCCGCAACATACTGTGTGGATGCTGCAGTTTTATTGTTCTAAGTTTCCGGAACCTAATCTTTAGTCTTCTTTACTAAGTTCACATTGCAAATCTTGTCAGCAGAACGAGAACAAAACCAAGGCAGAAGCTGAAATAGCAAAACCCCATTACATACTGAGTACAATAGACTGAATTCGCCAAATACTATATTGTTTCTCGCGAACAATTCCGTAGTCAAACGTTACGACAACAAAGGTGCATCGGTGAACAAAATGTTGAAATGTTGTTCACATTTGAATTCGTATTCGGACTCGAGCACTGCATTGTCGAACTTCCATTCTTGACTTCATCGATCAAGTTCTCACTACTTTCCTCTGCACTCGCCCATCTTTCTATGCCTTCTATCTAAATTTTTTTATAGTCTCTTAGAACTTTGTATTCTAGCATCTTATTACTTGTGAATGTACAACTAAAGTGATTTCTGTTTAGTCTTGTATGGTACAAACGACTTTCTAAATGAAAATGAAAATCGATTCCTTACTCGTTAGAACTCGGTCCTTCCTGGGATTGAACAGCCAATAATCTACCTAAATCTTGCTTTCCAGAAATCGGTGCTGCTCACGAAAAAATAGCATGATCGTATTGAAAGCAAATAATCCCATCCCGTGTCTGAATTACCATTACTTTATTTCTTTTTGCATAATCTGTACACTTTCGTTCCGATGAATTGGAATCGATACTTATGCTTATCTACTTGCTCAGTCACAGCTATGTTTGATGAGACTCAGTTGCCAAGTCATGCACAAAGTGGTTTCAGTGATCTTTTTTCTCTTCTGTGACGCACAAATCGGATTTGAGTGCACACGATACGTCAAAAAATGTCATCGGGTTTGCATGTGAAGATCTCCAATGCTAGAGAATCTTTCATTGTGAGGCAGCGTACGCATGCTAAATCGCTTTCCTTTCCAGGGCAGCGCCAGTGTGTGGAAATCTATTCACTCTATGCTAGTCAGATCACACTGAATATGCGTATGGTGCAGGTGATCAAAGTAAGAACAAATGAGTATTTTCATTTCAATAAACCACTCCTTGAAATTTTCGTCTAATACGTCGACCAAACAGTGATTTGCATAGTCTATTAGACTTTGAAGATCGCCATGTACCTTTTCAGATTATCTGAATCAAACATTCAAACAATCCACACCAGGCTCCAATGTGAAATGTAAAATCATTTTTGACGCCCCGTGCACATCATTCACATTTCGGATTCTTTCTCCGGAACTCCCGGCTTTCATGTGATAACCGCCACTATTTACGGGAATCTTGTTATCGCTTCTGGGCTAAAAGTTCTACGTAACCGTTAAGAGTCCTGTAGAATTCATTCGGCTTTTGACTTCCCTTATTACGGAACGCTCCATTTCGGAGAATATCGATGTTTGTCCTTCCAGCCGATGAGCTCCGATTAATTGAATTTGCATTTTGACTTTTTCCTTTCATACAAAAATTCAGCAACTATTAAATAACGTCTAAGATGAACTTCTTAAAGTAGCGGAAACATCGGAACAGTTCCGACGTCATAAGGTTCGCAGTGACTTGTCTTCGCGAAATCATAATCGTGGACCTTCTAAGAAAGTTATAGTTTGAGAATCGTTCCTCCAGTATTTTTTCAGTAGTCTGCTTGGTGTTCAAATTACTGGAATCACTTTGAAACTTTTGTGCTGACTCAAGTTTTTAGGCAGTTCGATTGGTATAAGTACAGCAAAAAACGAACTTGGTTAGAAACACCAGTAGGTTGATGTCACAACGAGACGGCTTGCGTGCCTCCATGACTCAACGAGTCCTGCAGAATGGTTATGTAGAAACACGTAACTCTGGGAAAAAGGTAGCTATCAGTGAGGCTTGCTTTGCTATTTAACGCTGAACGATGGTGATGATGAGCAGGTTAATGTGGGTCGCCTCAACGAACTGTTTTAAACAGTAAGATATTATTCGGCCATACCATTTTTTATATTGCGTCGAAATCATGTCAATTATTCAAAATGATGTCTAAAATGTCCGGAAGTTGGTCAGAATTCGTTTATTTTACAAGGTCTAGCAAGCGTAAGTCTGGTCGGAGGTTGTAAATCAGTATTCAGCCAATCATTGTACTTTACAATACGTTGATGCAAACGTGTCCTTGTAAGATGAATCACTTTTCAGACTTACTAGGACAAGATCTCAATAGACTCTTTGCGTGACAGTTCTGAATAGCTTTGACACGGTTCCGAATTAAGGTGGGACATATTATTATCGCAAAATTACTCATTAGGTGACATCAACTTTCATTTGGCCATTACAATTGTCTGATCCTTGTTGGAAATCATCGGCGGTGCATCTGCATCACATCCGAACCGGGACGTGGACTCCGGACGAAGGGCTGTAACTCAAGCGTCCCAGCTATCAAACTACCGGAGATGCTGAACGATTTCGGTGAACTTCGGTACATGATAATATTGCTCCTATTACCTACCGAGTTCCACGGCCACTCGTCGCTAGCGAACGGAGATCCACCAACAGATAACTTACCGGCGTCCGTATTTGATCGATACCTCAAGAGTGCATAAGAATTCCATATTGACCAAAAATGGGAAAATTAAATCTCGAAACTTTGTTAGATTGGAATCCTGAATTTTCCCCTCGTTCGATGCTGTATAATAAAATCATCAGCAGATCGATACGAAACAACAGAAAATGGTGCTCCAAAAACCGTGTCTAACTCATTTTTTCGTCTCACCACACGGGAGCTTTCGTGTAGAATCCAATGAATGACACATGATTTGGGTTCAGGGAATCATTAAATTGAGGCCACAATCACGTGATATCCAGCCGTTCTGGATAGAGGAAAGGTTGAAAAATGGCCGGATTTTACTACCCTTTCAGTGGCTTAAGCAGAAAGCGACAGAAATTAAGGCTAAAAACGATACTGAATTCAGCCGACTAGAGACTGTCAGCCAGTGAGTTTTGAACTTATCCAAAAAGCACATGCTTTTTGGTTTTGACTGGCCAAGGAAATACGCTCGGTTATGGCCGACGGGAATCAACCCAGAATTAAGAATATCGACTGACCACGCTAGAGAGAGAAGGTCTTTTGTGCCTCTATAGAGAAGAAGGGAAAAAGTTTTCCAAGCGGAGCCTTAATTTATAGATGTAAAGAAAACCGCGATTTTCCAAACGGTTCGCCGCGCATTGTCGACGTCCAAATTGCCATCGAAAACCACTGTACAACTGTTTCATCCTTGTTGGGAATCAAGTAGTGCACATCCATCGCGCCAGAACGGGGACACGGACCCGGGATGGACGAGCGTGAGTCGAACGCCTTGGCCATTACTCTAGCTGGATGGATCCACAACGGCTCATCAAACATGACCACCACACGACATAGATCCAATATCCTTCCTGTGGAAAAGTTCGTCCTCACTTTGGTCTGGTGCGTTTAAAGGTCTGTGACCTGCAAAATCTAGTCACGGATATGGGCACCTGCACAACCTGCGCTCACTCTTTGTGGTGATCGGTTAGTGGTCAACAGCTCCAGGTACCTCGGAAGTCTGATCACACCTGGTACAGATGTTGGGGAGGACATCTTATTACGAAATTTGAAAGGCAGAGCAGCTTTCGCGAACCTACAATACTTTTGTTGCTACCATGAAATCCGGATTTCCCTCAGGAAACGGTGTACATTGCTACAGTTCGTAGTGTTCTGCTTTACCGTTGCGAGGCTGGGCCTATTCGCGCTGATGATGTCCGACGAATTTCTGTTTTCGACCACCGATGTCTTCGAAGCACTGCTCGAATCTGGTTCGGATATCAGATGGGCAATGACGAGGTGCGTCGTCATGTGATGAGTGCAAACAGCCGTCCCCTCACTGAGGTTATCGGTGTACTTTGCCTTTGGTGACTTGGACATGTATTGTGTATGCTTGTCCATCGTCTACCTCTTCGGGCTCTTTTTGCACGTGCTGAGCAATCCTGGAAGAAGCGACGAGGAGGTCAGACAATGACTTGGTGTAGATAATGGAGGAAATTAGTTTCGACTGGTGCTTGCTGCCTTCTTGTTTTGGGCTCAAGAGATGAGAGTTGATGTTGTTTGGAGGCTGTGAGAGATAGGTATTAGAACCGAAGTCAGTGGCGCGAATGCTGTGTAGTCTGTTTGTGGGACACATTCTTCTTAAAAATAATCCGAAAACAAAAAAAACACAAAATGTGTGAAGTGAAAACAAAAAACTAGTTGATTTGTTATGGTTTGTTGATTTTTCCCTCTTGTTTGTCTACCTTCTGTGAAATTTCACTTATTTGTTGTTACGTTGGTACCATGATTGTTTTCGAACCGGTGTATGATGTAGACAATTAAACACAGAACAGATTGTCGTCAGGCAAATATTTACCCACCCTAACCCAATCACTGCATAGCAAATTAGGGTTATTCTCGCATTTATTTACCAGGCTGTCTTGTTTGACACTCATTTATGATTAAACAAAGGGTTATTGCGTTACACGCTCATTTACTGGAATATCGCGGACCTAAAGCAGTTAGGTTTCAATGAACATTTCGAGGATCCATATGTGTTAATCTATGAAGTATGACAATTAATCTGTATGTATGTAAACGGCAGCGTGGAAGGGGTACAACAATGTTCTGCGAACAATAATTTCTCTACATGGTAAACGGTGTCGCATCTACTAATTTTCTGCAATCCGCGACGAATAGGGGAACACAGTACATCTAATTGTTTGAAGTTAGGTAGGTCCTTTTTGATGGACTGTCGTGTGGTTAACGTTCCTGTTATGGTAAGATCAGCCTCTTCATGTTGACCGGATGGTCTGACGTTTGTATGCGAAAGGTGTAGTCCGAGAGATAGTCATCCGAGTGACCGGCGATGGCCAAGCGGAGAAGGTCGGGACGTTCGGTCATGAAGGTCGCGGGTTCGGATCCTTCCACCGCCGGTCAACTTCCCCAATTGGCAGCCCTCTGTTGGCCGCGGTCCTCTTCCGGAGAGATGATGTACATTATTATTTTATCAATAAAGGAAGTAAGAGATAAAAGAGAAAAATGTCGCGGGCGGGAAGCGAACGCGTTCAGACATGAAAGCAAAATGCAAAAATCGATTTTCGTTTTTTTCGAAAATACATCACTAACTTTCAAAAATCTTTATCATCTCCTAATGAACATATTTTCTCGGCTTTTATTTCGATTTTACCAATGAAACAACATCCCAAGCGGAATCAAGTATCGTCGGTCTTGTACAACTTGCACGAAGAGAATGCACTCCATTGTGGAATTACCTGAACCTTCTACATAACGTAATCAATGTTGGGAGCAGAAGTTTATCACTGTCATTAACGTTATTCACATCATATGTGCCTACCGATCGCCGGGACTGCATGTCTGATTGTTTCGTGACATTTCTTTGGTCCCCATTTATTCCGTTTGGGTTTGGTTCCAAAAGCAAATAGTCTTCTGACGAAATTCTCACCGGTAATTTTTTTTTACATTTTTGCAGTCGGAGCTCCAATACCTTGTGAACGAGTCGAGAATCCGACTAGGGAACAAATTTCCGAGTTGAAACAACGTTACCTGACCAGTTTACAGCATTTGTTTCGAAGATACAAACAAGCATACGATCCGGACGCGGAAGATATCGAGTTCATTTGAACAAATCGGTAATCTTTGGCCAAGGTCGAAGTCCACCTTCCTTGGAATAACTAGATCTCTTACGTCTCTATCCAGCACAGACCGTACTTTGGTGGCAGTTTATGCCTTTTTCGTCACGACCTCAATTATTTTACTAGCTCATTTGTAAATATCTACCATTTGAGTGTGATATGTTTCGTTCATTATTTCATTTGTTTTTGATTTTCGAAAGATTGAAGTATTTTCAATAATAAAGCAATAATTTGTTCACTCCAGATAATGTGAATCAACCCGTGATTGTTGTGACTACTTTCGGTAAAATAAATGAATTTTTCAAGCAAAACTGTCGTAATCTGTGTATCGGCCGTATATTTGAAGCACTTTTATGTGTCTATATTTGCGCACAGGTAACTGGGTTGCGTTCAGTTCAGTTCTTTGCACTGTATTTGTGGTTGAATGAATTATTTACTTCCCCGTTCACGGGTCGAACCGATCAGACTGTTTGAGTGATTCATAGTTGGAATCGACGTGTTGTTTTACGAACTCGTTCACACGTTTCAGTGTTATGTTGTTGTCGGAGAACGCTGGCGGAACAAGGTGATGACAATTTTAGGAATTGAATGTTTACTACACGCTACTTCTACGCACTGTTGACATTTAGTTCTTATGACTGATCGTGTCAGACAGAGCGAAAAACATTGGAAGTTTGAACACAATTGAACATCTCCCTGGATCTTTGCGAATATCCGGTTGAAATCACGACAAACGTAGGACGAGAGAGGGGTTCGGTTTCATCGTGACCTTGATTCTCTGTTTTGCATCACTACAGATAAATGTCAGTAATGCTTAAGAAATATTTTGTCCGTTCTATTTAGTTACAAAGACGGATATTGCCGTAATCCAACCGGATGTACCCAATCGTGGATAAGCCTTGTATTCAACGCCGAGTACCAGTAAGTGACAAACCATCGGAAGCAAGGTATACTAAAACAAGCGTGTCATATTTTTTTCGACCAAACGAAAACAAAATATCAATTCTATAAAGTGCGGGCAATTTTATTTAGGCAAAGTTATTGGACCGGAAATTGGCGATTGTCTTTGAGTAACTGCAATCCGCGTTGGCATGCAGTCAGTTAACCCCATTTAACCAAGTGTCGTTCCAAGATCAAACAGAATACGACAGGTATAAATAATAATAATAATAATAATAATGATAATATGGAAAATGGTTTTCGATATGCGGACCAATAACGCCTGTGCAAATTACCTGAGCAAAGTAAGATAAACAGAATAGCGCAATGGGACTTTTCTTAATCTCCACCAAACCATAGACGGCTTTAGACGGAATCATTTCACGGAACCGATGAAAAGTAGACTTTCCTATGGTAACCAGTGCTGGATTACGGGGAGTGGAGAAAAACCGGATAAATTAGTCCATTCCATTCTCGTTGATTTATGTTTTCCGCCATAATTGGAACTTTGCTCCATGTGAGATGTGTAATGCGTGTCTGAAGGTCTGGCCACCACAGGTTGCACGAACATTTGCGACTTTATCTCCAAATGCCTCAGCATGGTTGGGGATGATTGCCTCAGGTTCCGAGTTGGATGCCTGGCCTGAATATCTCTCGAACTATTTCAAAATGTCTACGCCTCTTTTACAGTCTCTGCGGACGAGGTCCTGCGCACGGCCTTCTCGTGCTGGGTGTGCATTCACTAGAGAGAGCGAGAGAGAAAGGGGACCAAAGCGAATCCCCGGCGCTCTCCATAGATTGGCTGGTCTATGGAAGATGACTGAGAGCTGACTCGAAAATAATTGAAGATGGCCAGCGAGAGAGAGAGAGAGAGAATGAACGAAAGTCGCATTTATCTGTCAAAGAACCTTTGGTTGTTCGTGCTTGACTAAACAGAATGACACTCTGCTAGAATCAGAACGATTTTCATCACGAAAAAGAGAATTTCATTCATTCTAGTGGAAGTGTTACAAAGAAATCACTAGGGCAAATTTTTGTTTTTGTCTCAGACTCTGCTCAGTTGAAATGGACAATTTTCACTAATTACGCCTCCCGATCGGCGCTGCAGCTGTTGCACATACGGAGTTAGACAAATCGATGACTATTCGCCTTTCTAGGATTCCATTTCTCTAAGATACATCACACAAATGGTGGTCGACAATAGCATGAATTAATCAACGTTTCATATAATCATACGGTCATGTTTTAATTTCGCCTTCTGCAGAACTGAACCGCGAGACAGCAACGTGAATGAGAAGACAAACTAAAAGCATTTTGTCATTTCGATTGTCCAATTCGATGCAGATCTGATGTGATATTATACAACCATTTCACTAGGCCTCAGTGAAGATTTACGCCGCCCGTTCGTGCTTGCCTTTCATCTGGCATACACTATTCCGAACTTGCCATAGAACTCCCCGCGGTTTGCCCGTTATCTGACTCTGTCTCACTTTTTAAGAGGCCGCTTGTACGATGGTGCGTCCAGGGTTCTCAGACTAAAACAAATCCAACTTATCAATTGGCCGTACCAATGATGCGAGCGTTCGGGAACGGAAAGCCTTAGTCTGTCCAATTGAAGATGTATGCAGGAATAGCCAACGTGCAATCAAAAATCATAATAGTTCGCTGTCAAAATGACAGGCAGGTGTCTATTATCTATTCAAACGATATGCTGTTCGGTTTGAAGTTGTGTAAATATAGAGAATAAGTGTTTTGATCACTTTATTGTTTCTCTTCCGCAGTGTTTTCTGACGAGCGGGTAACGCGTAGTCTTCAGGCCGCCATATTAGCTTAATTTTTGCCACTGTTGATGTTGATATTAACACGAGTATTGCACTTCGGTTTATGGCGGTTTTCCTGTCCTTGGTGGGTCAGGCCATTTCTGGAAGATAAGCGTCCTAAATGTTGTTGCAATGGTACACGTTGTTAATGAATTATTATCAGCTAAAAACAATCTTCATTCTCACAATCAAACTAATTTCCCATCGGCTGATAAACATGTGACTCAACATGTACCAATATTATGTTGTTAGCAAACTCAGATTTCCATGCCAAAAACTTGATTTCATTGCAAAATCATTCCGTTCATTCGGACGACCAAAAATATTTGAGATTACATGGTCAGCCTGTGTGATAAAAGATCACACCGTACTTGTCGCTAACGGTGTCCAGGAGGACAGCTCGTCAGTTTGTCATCCAAAATGCTTCTGGGATCAATGGATTTCATGGCAGTAAAGTGGAAACATTCATAGTTTTCCGCTAGAAGGACCCAGATCGTTTTGGTCCAGGTCCTCACCCTCATAAATGCCCACCTCGTTCTACTGTCAATGAAGCAGTGCATAACAATCGGACTTGGCTCGAAGGCTTCCATGTGAAACGCAAAAGTTCATCCTATCGCTGTGAACTAGTCTTGATTAAGGTAGCCAGTCGATCACTAACTATCCGCTTTTCGACAAAGTTGTTTTATTGAATAACAAGCTTTTTACATTGAAATAAACAAACGCTACGGATTGAATTACCCGCTGGAATTGCAAATCTTCTAGCGTTGAATGCAGCCCTTGAAAAGTTCACTAAATAAAGCATGCATGAGCTGTGTCTTGCAGACTGGAGACAACACTAAGTGAGATGCGTATATCGTGACATGAACGACCAATGAGAAAAAAGAAAAGTTATTTGATGTTGACATTGATCCGTGGTTTAGTAAAATCCGTCTCAGACCCGAATTGTTCGCAGTACATTAATCAAACACTTAGTAAATTTATGTAGTGCCAGCACCTACCCTGGACAGGCATATGTTGTTTACATGAGTCGATCGATACGTGAGTGACGAATCATTGACACAAATCGGGGCTACTTCATTTCATGACTGACAAAGACGGGCTCACAGAATCAGTCAACATCGGGGAGCATTAAACCGTCACACTGATGGACCTCTGTTCATCACTATGCCTATTGATTCGTTTGTCTTGGGACTCACTTTCTCATCTCATCGCGAGAAACCATGTGATGCAACATTGAAATGATTTTTGTGTGAACTGTTTGCGCTCTGCGAAACAAGCAATACACTGGTTTATTAATACATAGACTGTCGCATAAGCACCTAACTAATGATGTTTTCACGTTGATTGATTCTCTATTAATCTTGCTTTGCATTAGTCGTAAGACCAATCATTGATAATACTGGATGCGGTGTTTCCATTGGTCCCTGTCTAGCCAGTCACGTGTCCTGGCCTTGTGGTTAGACATGCGTTTGAAGGGAACATGTCACTTTTTGACAAATCGACTTCCGAGAGCCGTGTTGCTCTCACCGACTAGCTCTCAATTTTGCCATTTATATAGTTAATTTTAACTCATTCTTTCGCCTTTCCCTCTTCATCCTCCTCTTCCATAGTGGTAACAGTCTCGATTACAAATCCCTGTCAAATGTTAAAATTCCTCTGTCCATTTCAACTGCTTGATATTTTAGGCCCCTTCTGAACTCATTGCCAATGTGGAATTCCATTCGCTCCACGATGAAATCACTGTATCTCACCAATTTTCTTCTTTTTCATAATATTCTCACGAATTTTATGCGTTTCAACTTATAGCCAAATAGGAATTCAAAATGTGAACTTTTGTCTAATCGATGATGTAAGAGTATGGAATTTTAGATTTCACCGCGGCAAAAGGATTGCATTCCCCCGTAAGACTGTGCGACTTAAAAGAAGTTTTTATCATTTGGCCAAATTCCGTTCGTGTTTTTTCCGGTTGACATTAGCCTCAACTGTCCAAATGTGCTGATCTTCCTGAATTTGTCAGGTCTCTTCATTGTATAATCGTCTAGCATGCAGTTTAATGCGTTCATTTCTAATTGAAGTCCTATAATATGAACTGAGACGTCGCAACTCAGCTGTAATTTAATTGCCGACATATGGCTCCAGCAATCTGAGAACCTAAATACTAATTCGGGCTTGTCGTTCGCTGAAACAGTGATCTTGCCTCCATTCCTGACCAGGATTAGTCAGTACTGAATAACCCGAGTATGTGTTCCAGATCCACAATATTATGTCTGCATCCTCTGTTGCCTCATGGATGATATCGACAATCACCTGCACGGTCGAAAAACATTTTGCAAACTATTTCACATCAATTCAAACTGAATTATGCATCATACTACTAGCATATTCATCAGTAGGCAAGTAAACGAAAAGTCCACTCAGTCTGTAGGCTTCTGTCTGGGTTACCTGGACCTTAATTTTTCCATGCAGGCACAAATCGAACTAAGGATGGTTGTTGTGACACGAAGTGCATCAGTGGATAGGTATGAACATGTGACTGAATTCTCGGAGATTTACAAAGTACTTAGTCTGTTCTAATTTCACAGAACCAATTATGCAGATCGTTTTTCGGCACTATAGTTGTGTGCAGTAACAAGTTTATGTTATCACCGCTTAGTCCATCACAATGTTTTGACAACTGAGTTTGTTCTGCAGAACTAGTGACAGAATATTAAATATGACTTGTATGATGCTTATGAAATACTATGAAGGTATGTGAAATCTAACTGCAGAGGGTGCCTGATGACGACCATCTTGAAAATGACCGCACACACACACACACACAAACAAACGAACAAACAGCAAATCAGATATTGCAACTTTTCCAACGCCACCATTGTTCTTCTCTCACACAGCGGGAAAGGAAAGTTCGTCCTAAAGGATTCGTTCGTTCTAGCCAAAGTAGTCGTCACACGCTCCAACAAATAGCAACATCTCACTCTCAACCAGTATTGATCTAACAAACTGTTTTGTAGTACGTCAATTGGGGCCACGCTGTTTGGTATCCACCCCGACAAAAAAGGGTTTCAAAATGAGCACTTCAATCTCCCGTGTTTCCACTTCCTTTGGTGAATGATATCCGTCCTGACAAGTCCGTCAAGTCTGCCCATGTATACATACTAAGGTTTCTGTTGTATTGCATTTACGAAACGACCATCTGTAAAGTGCATCTGGACACGCCGTGAATTTTAAATAAACTGAGAAAAGTATGCAGAGCACTTTATTTTTAAGGTTTAGAAATTATTCTGACCGTCAGAGCGAATTTCACAAGTTTGCCTTGCAAAAAGAAGACGGTGTCAATTAGAAGTACACCGTGGCGTTGACCGGTGTGGGAAAAATTCCGAACTGAGGACCACAGATATGGAGTGAATGACACCTGGCCGACAACTTAGGTAATGGTTCAGTAAACGTATGGTGCTAATTTCTGCATTAGAGACTATATCGATTTGAAATGTTTCTGAACAAATGAATGGAACATGTACGATAAATTGAATGAATTGTATTGCATTGTACTGTATTTTAGGACAAGCTTACGTAAAGTGGAAGAAAAGATACACTTCAGTCAAAGTAGAAGAAATATTTTCGATCATTTAGAATATTTCGTCATTTTAAACTGGAAATGATACGAGAATGAAACAACGGAGGCGCAATAAACTTTCATGCGACAGAGAATCAGAGGCGATGTTGAACGAACCAATGAAAATGACGGGACAAAATTATTCATTTAAATTAATCAAAAATGTAAAAAACCATTGTAAGTTGGTGCTTTTTTTACTCGATGATCTTGGCCCCGGGAATGGGGTTGACGCTGATGATCAACTGCTTGTTGGGGTAAGAACAACAATTCGGAGTGGAGATGCAAACAAAGCGTTCAGATCTAGTAAAGTGGAGACCACTTTTTGCAGATAAAAGTTCCGAATTAGAATTAAATTATCGAGGAAAGGCAAATAAAAATCGTCAGATCAAATGGAAATAAGTTGACAAAGTACGTGCCGTGAGCAAACTTGAGAAATTGCGTCAGTCGTCTAATGGATGACTTAGCAAACTTCATTGTGCAACAATTGCGAGGGAAAAAAAACAACATGCTGAAGAACCCCGGAGCTGGCGATTGAGAAACTAGATAAATGTGGATTGGATTTTCGTTCTTTGAGTCCTGTTGGAAAACCAGTCTTTGAACTATGAAAGTGTAGAAATGGGGTAGCCTAAAGCTTAAGAAGGTCGAAGAAACAGAGAACCGAGCCAGAGGCAGAGGCAGAGGATTAATCCCAAAGGATATAATGAACTGGCCGGTGGTGGCTCAGCGAACAAGGTCGTGACGTTTGGACTCGAAGGTTGCGGGTTTGAATCCCCCCACTGCCGGTCAACTTCCACACTTAGTTGCTCTCTGTTGACCTCGACCGCCTTCCTGAAAAATGGTGTGCGCTACTATTTAATTAAAAAAAGTAAAAGGTAAAAGAAACCTAATGTTTGTCAGTACTCACACACAGCTATGCGGGAATCCCCATTCGGAATGCGCATACTGTCTAAGGAAATCTCGGAAGATGACACTCAAGGTAGCTACACGTAACCCCGTGAGTTTCTTTTTTCCGTGACTTAGTGTACATGGACCTCGCTTGTTTGTCTTCTACTTACACGATGATAGATCGGTTATCTTTGGGAAGGAAAGATGTTACAAACAAACGGACTGGAGTTTCGGATAAATGTTTGCTCTTTGCTGGAAATCCGATGCCGTTCGCGTCGTCTGACTCCTTTGATAGGTATATCGAGATTTCGGGCAAATGGCCAGTTCTCGCAACTTCGTTAAATTAGGTCGATGTCATTCGAAAAAACCAAACGAATACCGGCGAATAGGGTTGCTCGTGATGACCTTGAAATCTGCAAGATAACGCGTAGATATCATGTCAGTCAACAGTTTGCTCAATAAAATGATCCAGTTCAAACTAAGTAAACATTTCAGTCAATCACAGATAAATCAAGAGGATGTCATGGTCCTTATTAATCCATTCAAAAAAAATGCATCTGATTAGCAAAGTTGTAAACTTCGACATGTTTTGCTTGTACTTGATGTTCGAATTTGTTTTTATTGGAAGGAAGTATGACGTCAAGACAAAGTTGTGATTGTCGTTTAGGAATACCAGTTTGTTTATCAAGAATATATACAAATCCTGTCTTGTTCTAAATCGTTATCTATATGGTAATGGTTTCTGATGTGATTCGAATGATGTGTGGTTGCTTGCTGGTTGCGCAGGTAATTCGACTAGATCTCAGCAACATGACTGGGAATGAGCTTGCACCCTCCACGAGCTTGACTCAAGCTGTAAAGCCATGCATAACGAAATGATCTATCTGAAGACAGTAAGTGGTGAATAAGCTTGACTTCGACAGCCCTATCATCATCCAAGCACAATTGCAACTGGGGTGCTGAATGGACTATCTGTGGATGACCTCCACATCGCTGAGTTATTATATATGTATATATTTGTATATATATATATATATATACTGCGAACATCTGAGTGCAGACTATGAGCCACCGGAATCATGACGAAGGATGAGAACAGTGAGGAAGAGAAAGAGGGGACAGACCAGAGAACAATATGAATGATTCTCCATATATGATAGCTTATCTGTCCTCCATTTCAACGTCGTAGACTATCCCTTGGGTTCCATGGTTCCTCTGTGAGATTGATACTACCCGATTGTCAAAAGTCGAAGTAAACGGTTCATTTAGGACACCCTATCCCGAGCATATGATCAAATGGTCTAACGTGAAAGGTAGCAGGATGATCTGAGGATCACATAGGACATTGCCATTCGAATGAGAGTAGACATCCTGGGTGTACAATACATCCCTTCGCCAGAGATGCTGATGAGTATGGCCTGATATGCTTCGTACACAATTGTTATTTGGTTTGGAATCAGATTTCAGCAATCTCCTTTGGACTGCTTACTAAATATCAATCAATCCGGTGGAGGGCGTTTGTGCCTTGTCGAGGAACATCTCTGTCACCAGATTTCCTAAAGAGAGGCTGTGTGACATGCAAGTCGTTTGGGAGCACCTCACGAGGTATTCAGTGCGAGGAGTAGTCTACTCGGATCCTTTTGCCCCCTTTTAATTTCTAGCCATATGAAAATCTAATTGTCTGGCATATTTTATTTCAAATTTTATACATCCATTCTCAAGTGTCCCTAGAAAAACCCAATAGGGTGGTACAATATGTAATTTCTGCAGGGCTAACACAACGGGCCGACAGTAAAAACTGGTATCGCTTTTAGACTGACCAGTGAAAAAAACACGTTGAAACAATGCACAAAATATACTACTCGAAAAAGGATGCTCTCATAAGTCCTTTAGAGTAAGATGAGCTAAGCACCAGCTCTTCTCCGTTACGGAAATTAACAATTTGTCATTTTTTACTCGTACACGACGTCCGCGAAGAACCTTCGTCAGAACGATGAATGCTCAATGTAATTCAACTATTTTCTCAATTAAAACGAAATCAACAAGTGGTCACTATCGACCAGCATTTCGGTATCCCAACAGTAATTTGCCTGTATTGATTTGTAAAGCTGAATAAATTGATTGCAAAAGGAAATCCGTTCGTGAGGAGAATGCTACTGCTGTAATTTCTTGCGTGGGTGAATAAAGGTGTGATTTGTATGACATATCCGAGTAGCCAATGTACAGGAATGGTAGGAAGGTTGGTAAAGAATTAAATGTATTCTGCTATACATAATTCCGTTGACGATTGAATCAGGTGGCCACAGAATTTCAAACACCGACTATAACAAGTTGAATAGAAACTAGCTGGGCAGAGAAGCCTGGAAGAACGGTAGTAAGTGGAGCATCGTCGCGACTGGTCTAACTTCATTTCAGTAATATATCTACGCGCATAAAAATGTACCTAGCGAAGGGTTTGCGAAAATTTGACATTTCCATACGTGACAAATGGATTTATGTAGACAGTTTTCAAAATTCAACGAAACAGAACATGGTCAGTTGGTAGTGTGACTGTCCGAAGTTACGTCCACTTTGATTGACAGTCTTTCTCAAGACAGGTTTTTCAATCAAATTGTCTTAGGTACGAATTCTGTGCTAAAGTTGTTCTTATGTGTAGATTTATGAATCGCTGTTCCGTTCAAATGTAGTCGAGTGTATTTGTGTGCATGGGTGTGTGCGCGCGCAACTGTGTGTGTGTACGTGAACAAATGGGTGGCCGGCGGTGTCCAATCGGATAAGGTCATGACTTTTGGACATAAAGGTTGCGGATTCGAATCCTCCCACCGCCCATTAACTTCCCCACTTGGCAGCCCTCTGCTTGCCGCGGCTCCCTTCCTGAAAACAGATGCACAGTGTTTTTATCCATAAAGGAAGTAAAAGATAAAAGATAAAAAGCTTTGTTGAATCAGACTGCAGAAGAATAGGAGACCAGATTTCTTGACTCATGATCAGTGTCAGCTGAGATTAACCATGTACTGTAATTGTTGGCGTTATTCGTCCTAACAACAATAATCGATCCAAATGGTGAAACTTTTCACCTCATCGTCCCGGTTGTTCCACGCGGGGTGGGGGCTGATTTCCAAACATTCTGCTTACAAACGCCTAGTATATGTTCGGAATACACGTCGAAGAATTTTGTATTATCATTGTGTATTGTGTGGCTTTCAGTTATAGTGCGAAGTGTGACCGCTGAGTCGTGTTCTAGCCGTGATAAATGGATTTCGACACTTCAAAAAGTTGGCCAATATATCATTATCCAATCCCGTTTGTGAATTATCCACTATCCCCTCATTACATACCCGTTACTGTTCCGTTTTTTGAGCTTAACTGACTGCGCTTTGGATTCCGCTGCGAAAACACAAATTTCACATCATTCGGTCACTGTTGCCCTTGGGAAACACCAGACTACAGTTTCGCTCCCGTTAGAACTCATCAGTCATTTGGGAGGCGTACATGCTACCACTGCGTTGACTAGTCCTTCCGGGCCGATATGAATTACTGAACCCATTGTTAGCAGGTATCATTCTCCAATAAAATTGACGGTACCTGACAGCTTCATTTTTTGTCGGACCGTAGTTGTGCACGTTGGCTTATTAAAATGGGGAAATACCAGTTTTGACTGTACATTTTTGTCTACGTTGATTTCCGTTGTGAACTTCTTGATCTATTACTATGGTATGATTTGTCTGTTTAATTGTTCGACTGCGCGATTTTTGGGCACTTCAAGTCAACTATGCCACAAATCTATTATTTCGTAAATTACTAATGGAAACTTGTATTCACGAACAATGTTCAACAGCGTTAGTTCGTCCGCATGCTGCAGTGATGAGTAGTAATTATTAAAATCCAATAGAGGTCATAGTTTATTGAATGAATAAACTGCTGACCTCATCGTACTAATATATCTGTTAGAGTTTGAGTAATGAGGCAAAACGTTGCAAGTGGTTCTGTTATTTTTAGACTTCGTCATTTGTTGTAATACGTCACGGTGTGAACAAAAAGACGCGTCTTTATTTGTTAACAAGTAAGTCCTCTGATCGAGAAATTTAAACTAAATGGATGTCTGCTGTGAGCGGATTTCCTATTGTACAAAGTGAGTTACAATAAGACGGATAAGCCCTCTAACCAAAAGACATGCTGCGAAGGACGAGTTTCGTGGGAAACATTCAAATATGATACAGTTTGTTGGTTCTGGTTTTAACGGGAAAATTGATCGTAGGTTTTTTGGAAAACGGAAAAAGAAAGAATGACCCAGCGCTGCTCATCTCCGGGGAATAAAGGACGAATAAAATAAAACAGTTTGACATCTAAGGATGAAGACTTGATAAGGATTGAATAGGAGAAGAACAAGGGAAGGTCATTAGAATGGGAATTGTCCGAATCAGTTCGGAAGGGCAGAAACCATAATGCTAGTGACAAGAATAGAGAAAGCAAACTAATTGTTCTTCGACGAGCAGATGACTGGATGGATTTGAATTTTGTACAGGTGGAGGTGAATGGAAGGGTTAGTATTTCACGGTGTCATGTTAAAAGGAAGTTCACATTGTGGGAACATCACGCTCGTCGCCCCGCAATTGGACACATCGGATGAATGTTTCGAAGTCCGCATGTGTTTTATTCATGGAGTTCGTCAATGAGTAACTTTGTTAAATATCATAATAAGAAAAGTGGATGAGAATTCATCTTTTAATGCGCCACCATAGTTATTGACTCAAAGCATCATTGGCCTAGCTGCGTCCTAATCGCAAACGACTGTACCACTCTAGCCTATCGTCATCTTTAGTAATTAGTAATACAATATCCACCATATACCTAACAAGCTTTCATCGCTTGACCACCATTTGCCTATCACCTGCTACCTGTTGTCTATTGCTTGGTCGTCACAGGCTTATTGTTTATACGCTACCTAACCATCATTTGGTCATCTTATGAGTAAAGTATCCCATCGTTGTAAATGATGTAATGTTAATAACGCAGAGTTGTTGGTAGATGTATTGCGCCAACGTTTCGACAACCGTGGTTGGTCTTTCTCAAGGCAAGGTTTGCAATCAAATTTGATACATGGCTCTTCGATTTTCGATACACTCCTTACGTCATTTGGGCCCATCATCTTGCCATTTTTGGCTAGTCAGTTTTAGTGGTCTGTTTATCCCTTGCCCATCAGTTGTATGTCACTTGTCCATCGCTCGTCCGTTGCTTGAGGATCCATAGCACGGTCATTTGTTCAGAATACATACAAGCGTACTTGACCAATTCTAATGACCATCAAGTAAAAAGATGGACCACTTGACCTGTTTGCTACAAAATCGATTGACTGATTTCGCTCTTCGATCCCATTCTGAATAGGTCTACAAATACCACACGCTAGCGGGTCCCAGAATGGGCCATCGGAGGGTTGAGAGCGGGACAACTGTCGGCCGGATGATGATGAAACAGGATATTTGACTAATTCCTTCCCCTGACATGCCTTGTTCAGGTCAGGTCTATTAGGAACTAGCAGTTTGACAGTCATTCTGCCTGAGTCTTATTGATTATCGGCGGTGGTTGTACAATGATGAACCACACTGAACGAATCGCATTCAATACACGGGCGTGGATGCAATCTGGTCATGTGAGACAGCGAGCGAGTAAAGAAAGCAAGGCCAGATCGATACCACGTTATCCCATTGACTACCAGCTACCAAATGGCTATGGGGAGTGGTTCTCAAGCAAGAATGTGTATATGTAAATTGACAAAATCACATTGTGAGTTGTGCCAACCGGTTACGTTGGTCGATCCGAATGCGATAACAAAACCACAAAAACCATACCATTTCAAAATTGAATTCAGAAAAACTAACGTTGAAGTGAGAAACTATAAGTTTCATTTGAGAACAAAATTTTGCGATAAACCTGGCTGTTTTTTGATGCATCTCATTAGTCCACTGATCGAATCAGTCACCAGCCCATGACTGGTCACCTATCTCCACCAACTCATTGTGAAAAGAACTGGGACAGACCTTTGTCGTGAATCATGCGAGCTATTCGGCGGACGAATTCAACCATTATACCATATAGATCGTGTGAAATGTGTCAGTCGAGATTGGCCAATGAAGCCGTGACCCAAACCACCGATGAAATCACTGACAGTCATATAGGTTCGAATGTGCAAGCTAGTGACCTATGAATGTGTGATGTTCTTATTCGATGAAACAAAGCTTTACGCCTGTTCCGCTTCGTTGTTCTCGTTTGAGACAGATAATATCTATCTAGAGGCGGGCTTGATTGAATGGAGAGTAAAGTGCGAAACATTGAGTAGGCGTTACCAAATTAAAGTTAGCTAGAAAAATGAATGGAACTCATTTTCCTTCTTAATTCTTCTAGTTTGTATACAAATCCGAAACTGTTATCTATTGGGCTTCATTGTACGTCTTCATTTATTGTCCGATGTATCGCTATTTCGACAGAAAGGTGAAAGTTATGTGGTACTGAGCAATGTAACCTTTAAAAGATTATGTCAAAACTGGTGTCGCCTAGTTATAAATGGGTTTTGTAACGCAGGATGTGTCGAAAACACCTGTATGTTGGTAAAGGTCACCTGTGGAACATGACACGTATCGACTTTCATGAATCTTGCACGGGCTAACCTACATACGACTGTCATCCATAACAGGAATCCCACGCAGTTGGATCTGCGTAGCCGAGTTATCCTAGGCGCTGCTTTCTTGTTCTAATTCAATAAGTTGGACTTGGTTCAAACTTTACATTTGGAAATTGTCTTTGTACTGTACGATGCAACTTTGCAACTAATGTTGGCTCTTAAAGGTTCGGACTTGCCCATCTTTGAAGTGTAATCAGCCGTTCGGGGTGACAGTTCAACAACTAAGTGAACGATGAAAAATTTGTACTACACGGTACTTAATCGCCCTCATTTGGTTTCATCTGTAATCACATTGACTGACACTCAGATAGATTAGCTCCCCGGGCACAAATCCATACCCGTACAGGGATGCTGCAACATTGGGTGAATTTAATTAAGCGACGATAACTAGGAGATTTCGGGTTAGGTACGGGTAATGGTAAGGCAATGTAAACTGAGAAGAAACTAAGGGTGAGTTCAAAAGATAAGATCCATCTATTTGTCCGAACTACGGCCGGTGAATCTTCGTCAAACCGACTGTTATCCAATGGTATGTTAACCCATCTATTTCGATTTGTCCGTTCTCTGCTCCAGTGGGCCAATTACTGCCTCAGATTCGCCTAGCTAATGCCTCCGGATACAGGTTCAGTTCTCGGAAACTCACAACGTACAGATTTGTCATGTTGAACATTGTACCTACTTTATCACCGGGATTTTTTATATTTTTACTTTCCCTATTAATAAAACGATAATGTGTACAATTTTTAAAAATGACCTGCGGTCAGCAGTGGACAACAAAGTGGAGAAGTCGATTGGTGGTGGGATGATTCGATGCCGTAACCTCCACGTACGAACAATATGACCATATCCGCTTGATCACCGTCGGTCAAGTTAATTAATGGAGAAATAAATGAACACACGTTTGATGGGCTGAAAAGAAAGATGACTGGATGAATAAGTGACTGAATTAGCAGATCAAATAAATCATTATTCAAGTTTAAAATGATAGACAAAAATTTGGTAAAGTTAAGTGAATTGTGAATGATATAATGTTAATAAATCAGCGTTGTTGGTAGTCGCAATACGTCAACGTTTCGACTACCATGGTAGTCGTTCTCAAGGCAAGAATAACAATCAAATGACTGAAGGAAAATTCACATGCCAATGGATGTTTAGCTGCCTGTGTTTGTGAATGTGTGTACTTTGGCCTTCACGTCATGCTCCACCAAGGCGGTGGGGTCAACAACTAGCGTGGTGACCTTTGGAATGTTTGTTTCTCAAAGATGTTAAGGCTGCCCATATCTCCGAAATCTCTGCCTCGACGTCTCAATTGATGCAAATGGGGTGGGGGCTTATCGCCAGAGCCTTGGCAAAATTACGTTCAGTGCAGGTTCTGAATCCACATTGGAGTACTTTTGTGTTTTCATAAACTATGTTGTGCTCCTCTGCTATGGCATGCAAAACGATGGCTAAATCGTGCTCAAGATTTCATAAGGCCGCCTTATCCGAAGGTCAGCACTTTGTAAATATCAGGACCAAATGACATACGTTTCCTTCCTTCTGTGTTCTGTTATCCGCGTCGTCAGTTGTCTGTTGGTTTTTGTCCAATGCATTCTGCTGGGCAGTCCTTGCAACTGGTCATGCACATCGACTTGATCTTTAGCCTTTGATAAGTGGCGTTTTAAAGTATTATCCATCCGGAAGACGGTGTGAATATCAAAGTCACTGAGGACTTTTCTTATTGTTTCCGAATTGCCCGATCTGTGCGAAATTCCGAGCGAGACCGTTTTCTTCTTCTTTTTTATAGTGAAGCTGAACAACTTCTAGCACACATCGGCGTCGTGTCAACGGAACTGAGTTGAACGGAATTATCTTTACTGAATTTCATTTCTTATCAATAATTCTTTTCAATGTGTCTCAAATTTATGCACAATTCTTTACGTACCCGATCAGTCTGTTCGATCTTTGGAACCATATGTTTGCATTTCAACTTCAACATTGTTGCAATGTGAATCGAAGAAGTTTGACGCAGCGTGGCATGGATGGAATCCTTGTTTCAGTACACAGGGGAGATAGGTTACAGGAAAGTTTCTGTGAGGAACAGTTTGTAAGAAAATATTATTGAATATTATGATATAATGTATATAATATATAATGTATATAATGTATATAATAATAATAATATAATATTATCGAGTCGATTTGTGGTTGGGAACGATATTTTGAATATTCAGTATGTAGTGATTGGAAGGGTTCTTCAAGAAATTTTGATAGAAATTTCTCCCAGCAACTTGGGCTTAAGGTACGTATTTGTTGACTAACATGTGAAACCAGACAAATAGAACATCATGGTAGAACAGTTTTAACACTTTCTTTGGTAGTCCAAGGAAGTTTACCAGAGAACAACAGAGTAAGACCGAAAAGACGCGCTCAGAAATACAGATAGAATTAACGGTACAAGTAACACGAAACGGCCAGGATAGACCTTATAAGTTGGATGCACAACAACTAATAAGAGATGCCAAACAAAGAAAGGCGGATGAACTGTGCATAATGTGCCTACCAGATGCGATTTCGCCTAGTTGAGTGTTTTAAAAAAAGCACAAAATCCATCAAACGGGACAGAAAGGGACAAGATGAAGGTGCGTTCAGAACACATTTAAGAAGCAAAGAAAAGTTCCACATGTTCGTAAATATCAAGTGTGAATATTCCGGGGTCATTATCAATGAGTATGGCATGATGTAAAAGTATACTGTCAGAATATTTCTTCACAGGGCCAAATGTTATGCCCGTAAATGGAGTGAAGAAAGGTGGAAGTTAGATCGTCAGAAATTTAGGCAAACCTCCTTCCTATTACGGCAATCAGCAAGAAATGCTAGCAAATCAAGAAAACATTCGAAAAAGTGAAAGTTTCAGGGTATCATTTATCTCATTCTGGAATCATAATTAGATGATCAGTGAAGAAATCCGTTTCTTATGAGCCAGGCAAAGCTGTTCAGCGAGCTGCAAATGGAATGTACTAAGCGTCAAATGACACAACGGCAGAGTATTTCCTCGGATTCTTTAGCGTTGTTTTAGGGCCGATACCACATGATGAATGATATGGGACAAACAAAAATTTATTATGCTTGCTGGTCTGTAAATACGCTGTGTATTCTGAGGGCAAGCCTTTTCCAGGTGGATCCAATGAGGATCGGTGCACATCTTGTCGAGGAGGATGCGACAGCGCGGGATGGAGAAGGTAATCGACCATTAGACACAAACCAATCAGAAACAGTCATCTCAATGAGCAATATCAATTATATAAAATGCTTTTCATTGTCAATAGACGAGCGCGGTGGCCGAGCGGGTAAGATTGTGACGTTCGGACTTGAAGGTCGTGGATTAGAGTCCTGCTACCGCCGGTCAATTTCCCCACTTGGCTACGGTCCTTTCCTGAGAAACGATGTACTTTGTTATTTCATTAATGAAATGAAATAAAAGATTACATAGCAACCTCGTGTGGCTCTTATAGCAGGGACTTACGTCTAAAATGCAGTAATTGTAGAAATGCACACTTTATTCAGTGTGGGTGCTTGTGCAGTCCGCAAAACATGAATTGACAAATGCGATCAAATTGAACGAAATGACCAAACTTGAAAAAGATTAACAAGGAGGCGATAATGTCAAAATACGACCAAACTGATAAGTGCTTCACGTGTCGTTTACAATAGACAGATTTATAGTTGTTAATGGCTAGTCCCCCAGTATGGCTGAACAGTCTTGCGGTCGAGCGAATACCACAGCGCGAATCGGACTTTGTGGATTTGAGCTCGAAGGTGGAGATCCTATGCCAGTCTTCTTCCCACTCGCGTTCACAGACTTTATCCCTTCTCCCTTGTACGTACAAAAATGACAGAATTGTTACTAGTGCTATTTAATTTCCGACAAATTCAACTCAAAAGTATCTTCTCGTCATTTCCTTGTTAATAAATAACATACCAAACAGTTATTCTATCGCAACATGAACAAACAATTGTTAGCCTAGAGCACTTCCGCCCCACATGCACACTACGGAAGCTAAATCAAATGTACCATTCAGCTGCTACCTAACGGGTTAGTGGTAGATCAGCCATAGGTAATGCTCGGTTTCCGAGATTTTCCTTCACGGAAGACAACTTGTAGACAGCCATATTTATGTAGAGCATTTGATCAAAGTAGACAAATACGTTTATCGGGGTTTACAACAACGAGATTGCATCTTGACGTGATTTGATGGCTAGCGTACCTACATGACCCAAAGAGCTATACGGAATGTCTTATCTCAAGCCGAGGATCCAATCGTACCTTCAAGGTCAATCGGTAAAGGCCTGACGAAGTAATCTCCTGGTCCCCCCAGTCGAGGGTTGATTGGAGTTAGCAGCGCAATCGGAAAAACGAGTTGAAGAATAATTGATCCAAGTAGACGAGCTTATACACAGTTATACCGCACTAAATTGCGGACAGGTTCTTGCCAGAACCAAAGGCTTTGGTTGAGAACCCTAATCGTTCTTCTGCTTAGCGGCTGAACACCCTTGCAGCACCCGTCCATCAACCCCGTGAGTTACACGCCTACAAATAATTCCATACTGCATCGGCCGTCCTGCAGGGTAATCAGGACCGCACTACCCATTGCTTTGAGCGGGGTGGATAGTGATAAGTGTGCTACTGCTCACAGTTCCCGCTTCTTTATTCAACCTCCATCTTTTGCTTTCAACTAAATCCATTTCCGCCATCTAGCTACGAATAGTGTGCTCGCTGATAACACACCTGATACTCGTAACGGTTCACTGTCAAATAGTTTAGCGCGTGGTTTTCAGTCTGTTAGCTCACATTTTCTCAAGCCTCGTCAGCCTATGAATCTCGGTTCCTTCAATGTGCGCACTCTCATACAGGCTGGTCAGGTCGTCACTTTTATTCGGCAGGGCAAAGGCCCTGACACTGTAGTGGCTGCAGATAATTTTAATGCACAAGTTAGAAAACTTAGTGCATCGGAATCCTGTTTAGGTGGGCGATGCGTCTTGCCTGCTCAACGAACAGATAATGGAGAAAGGCTTCTCCAGTTTTGTTAAGACAATCATTTATTCCTATCTAGTACGACATTTCCGACACAGTTCGCGTCGCACAGCGACGTGGCGTTCCAACTCGACAGTTACACTGAGTCAGATTGACCATATTGCAGTTGGCTACCGTTGGCGCGGTTCTGTCCAGAACTGTAGATCATACTGGACCACGTACGTCGAATCGGACCATGCGTTAGTTTTAATGCGATTTTTGCTGCAGTTGAATGGCCATCGACGCAGGCCACAAACCCGATTGGCTGTCGAACGTTTGTATGATTCGGCTGTTCGTAACAGCTACGAAAAGAAACTATCCGAGGAACTAAGAATTCCGACGATCAACACTGTAGACGAGTAATGGGATCAAATTAAGTAAGCTATGCATTTGTCAGCACATTCCGACTGTGGTCCCAGATCTAGCGTTCATCAAAAACACTGGATCTCTCAAGCGTCGCTAATTCTAATGGAGCAAAAACGCGAGCTGCTTAACTGCAAGGAAATGAATAAGATGCGTCAACAGTTGCAGCGTCAGATGACCATAAGCCTTAGGAATGACCGCGAAAGCTGGTGGGTTAAGGTAGCCGAAGAGATGGAGGGAGCGTCCGCTTTAGGTAACAGTCAAAGACTGTTTAAGCTTATGCGCCTCAGCAATGGGCGGCGAACTTCGGTTAATGAAGTCGTGTGCGATAGGACTGGAGAGTGCATCCATGGTAGACCACAAAGGCTGGACCGTTGGGCTGAGCACTTCAAGAATCAGTTTAGCTGGCCGCACGCTCAGGTCTTTAAGCCCACGGCTGCAACTGCGAATCCTTGGGATGTTTCACTTGATCACGAAACGAAAGTGAGATCTGAGTCGAACATTCGACTTCTGGAGAGGGGAAAAGCAGCCAGTCCCAACGAAATTCCCCCAGTACTTTTCAGATTGGGTGGAGAAACCCTGTCAAAAGCACCAACCTCCATGATTCGGGATATTTAGGAGGAACGTATTCCGTTATCGTAAAGCTAGTTGCTGATTGCACCCATACTGAAGAAGAAGAAAAACGGAGTGACTGTGGTAACTATCGTGGGATTAGTTTAATTACGATAGTTACTAAGGCTCTAGCTTCAATAATGCTGTGCCGCTTGACACCCGTTCTCGAGGGTATTATCCGCGAATAGCAGACTGGATTTCGTCCAGATCGAGGTTGCATCGACCAAATATTCACTCTTTGTGAGTTAATCGAGATCCGCCACACACGTTGCCCTCCTGCTATCACAAATTTTTGGTCTTGGAAGACATGTTCGACCCAGTGGATCAGTACTACTCATCAGAATGGTAGGCCAGCGAAGTTCATGAACTTGTAGCGAGCATACCTGTGGTCCTGTGAGGGCATACGGTGAACCACCAAGTTCAATCCAAACAATCAATGGTATTTGACAAATGTGTCCCTTCTCTCCATTCCTGTCCAACTTCATCATGGACGAGGTGATGGACGGTGCTTCAGAAGATCTTCAGGCTGTAGGAATCGGACTGGGAAATAAGAGGGAACTGTGAAACGCAGACTACGCAGACGGCATCGTGTATCCTCTCGAATTAGCGCACCATGCACAACGCGTACTAGGCAGACTCCCGAGGGCTATAGTTCCATTTGGCATGTGCTTTGCACCTTCAGAGTGCAAAGTGCTGTTACAGGACTGGACGACAGTAATGCCGAACCTGATGTTGGACGGAAAGTAATTAGCGGCTGCGGACCGTTTCAGTTATCTTAACAGCTGCGTGTCAACCGTTCCTAGCACGGCATTGGATGTTACCACGTGCATACCGAAAGCTCGAGGAACTCACGCTGGATTGTAACACTTGTGGCGTCGGCCTGATATTTCACTGAAATTGAAAGTTTGTGTGTACTGCTCTGCAGTGTGTTCGCTTCCGTTGTACGGTTACGAGACATGGAGAATCCGTGTCGGAGATGTTTATCAACTGGAGGTTTTTGATCATTGATGTCTACGTCGCATCGTGAGGACTGGATGGAGTGACCGGGTGAGTAGTGTGGAAGTGAGGAATCTAGTACTAGATGCTAATTCTGAAAATACCTTATCTTAGCCTGCGAAGCTTAGTAGACTACGCTGGTCGTGCTGCGTATGATGAACATTCACCTACCATACCGTGCCCTATTTCGCATCCCTCCCACGAAGTAGAGGAATCCATGATATAGCAACATGGAATAAGAAAATACACACCGAACTTAGGTAAAGTAGGTGTCTCACGTCTTCGTGGTTGGGGTCCGAAAGACTCGACAACTGGATGGCCTGAAAAACTCAAGGATATGGCTATGTTCCGTGTGTTGGCTACAGCAGAATTCTTACCTTATTTGCCTGTGTAGGTTCATTTTCTTTTTCCCTTGTATATTCACTCTATTTATAGTAACTCGTAACTGTGAGCGAAAACTCGCTTGCTCTACTGTTTGATGCTGAAAAGTTTTGATGCTGATGATTTTTATTTGGGCTCGATTCAAGGTGTTCTTCTGCATGCTTCGCGGGTATTTCAATGTCTGGGAAACTTTGTATATACGTGACAGGCATTATTCTATCGGTTCAGTTCATTTCATTTCAGTTCATTTAATTTCCTTTCAGTTCAGTTCAGTTCAGTTCAGTTCAGTTCAGTACAACTCAGTTAGACCAATTTTCAGAGAAAGTTCAGTTCAGTTAATTTTAGCGTGTACAGGAGACGACTTTGCATTTTAGCCACCTCGGAATCCAGATCGGTGTAATAGCAGTGAATTTTTGTAGCTTACAGCATTTGGTTTCTTCTGAACGGAAAGTATAGCAAGGAATATCAGATTCCTTAGATGTTTCGAATTCACACCTAGACTTCCTCAAGATCCCAGCTCTGGTTATACCGTCAGCTAATATTCGAATACAGCTTATATTCTAAGTTAATCTGTATTACTCTAGCTGATTACTAGTTTCTAAAGTTCATACCCTAATAGCATCACTCCGTTGATAAATGAGACTAGATCCCACTTGGAGTCCTATGTAGCTTCGATTCAGTGTTAAACCGTGCTCTTAAAGGTTCTTGTCAGCAAATGATACGAATATTGCCCAATGCTATGCCTAAAATGTTCTTACGCGCTTGAACTTCTCACTGACACCATCACCTATGCTTTGGTGTCTGGAACAGAAAGTGACCAACTTTTAAGATGCTTCGTGGTAGACTTCGTGCCGTTGTCCAGTTATCATTTTGGTGGCTAATTTCTACGGATTTTGTGAGAAAATTATATGCTTCTCTAAGTAAGGCCTCCATTTTTGCATACCGTATTCGAGATGTGGCCTTAAGATGGTCACGTGAGGTGGTTCAAACAATTTAGTTTTCCTACAAGATACCGTTGAACTGAGCTCAAATAAGTCCCTCTTGCTTCGCACTGCATGGAGGATGTAAGATATTTCGATATTGTGGCGCCCTTATGACATCTCCGATCCAATTTGTTTCATCTTCCTTTCTTGAGTTCATCCTTTTGTAGTTGGTCAAGTTCGGTAGAAGGCCTCACTTGCGTGATCATGTATTGACTACTTGAATGTTCTGTTCTTGGTTAATGCCTATTGCTTTCATACTATTATCAAAAAAGCCATAAGTTACGTATGGTCTGCGCTTAATCGTTGATGAATGTGAAGAAAACAGCTTGTTTTAGTATCGATTCCTGGGAGATAGCATTTTGTATGTTAGCTTAGGCGGTTGTGAAACATCCAGTCCCGCGTTAAACATTCTTCATCCAAGCGGGCTTTTGCCCTAGTAACGAAGCTCACCCCACAGTGTTTTTCAGAGTATGGACTTCGTGTTCCAGGAGTCTGTGGTTAAGGGAGTCAAAAGCATTGCCAAATTTTGCTTAATAAACATTGGTCCACTAGATTTTATCGAATCATTTTGTTCCCCCATCAGGAAAACCCAAAAGATTTGCGGTGGATCCATTATGCGCTTTTAAAATACCATTGTATTTCAATGGGTGCCTGCAAGTTCGGCTTCTGATTATTCGCTCTAAACATTTACATAGCACAGAATTTAGGCTCACCAGTCTGCAGTTCTGTGGCCTGTGTCTAGATTTACACGAATCTACATCTACTACTGTATACATTTTTCCATTCCTCTGACAATCGCTCCTCTTCGAGGAAGGCATTGCAGAGCTGCGTAACAGGGGGTGATTAGCAGTTCGGGCTAGTGGTTGACCGACTGCCGGACCCGGCCCATCCGGACCGGAAGCTTAAACGCATTCAGCATACTCAACTCCTTAAAGAATTACACCTCTGTTGTAAAAGGTTCCCGGATTTCCGGGAATCTTCGGGATTCCCGGGATATTCAATTTGACATGGACCTCATTAGATGAGTGAAAGATGTCCTTGAAAGTCTCTAGTATGATATTGGATTCTTCTGTTTATGGTTGGAGCTCAGTTGTCTTCTGGTCTCTTTTGTGAAGAACTGCAGTCTTTGCTTTCTTGCCGTTCACTGTGCTCAGGCGTAATACCACTCGGGGATTGTAATAACCTACACTGGAACAAGTGATTCTCTTTTCTTTGGAACACTTACATCCTATTACACATGCCTCCGGCTGTCACGTCCGACACACCACATATTTTGCCCAATTCCTTTTGCTCGCTTTGTTTTTGGTATGTTTTTATGACGGTTGGTGCTTGTTACAGACTTTTTTAGACTTCGCCATAATTAGACCCTATATAATAACTTTTACCTTTCTGGTTGACATTTGACTTGATGTTCTGATATAAAAAAGATTAATTCTTAGATAGATAGATTCTCAAGCCGGCAGTTTACCACCTACCGAAAGTAAACTGAATTGGCATTGGAAACTTTTGACTAGCAGCTCATCAAATACTATCTCCCTTAAGTTCCCTTCAGACCTATAACCGCAAGGGACATTGTACTCTACCGCGACTAGAAGCCCGTCTTGAATACAGAGCCAGACAGCATAAAAAGAATCCATTGCAGAACTAGTTCTCCTGGGGTTTCGCCTTTACGTATTTTCATTCTCCTAGTTCACGTCCGAGAGATTGAAGTCTTGCAATAGATTAAAACCTTTCGTTTGAACCGGTACTATTTGTATCAGTTCTATCAGTTCGGTATTCTGTTAGATGTAGATGTATTGGAGGCTCTGCAGACGCACACGATGCGATCACAACGCATAATGTTACCTGGAGCGTCCCGCAATTTCATTGTGATCACGATCTTTCAGTCCCCGAGATCTTGGTATACAAGCATGGCTCCCCAGACTCTTTATCTGTTAGCATGTTTTGCTCTACCTCATTCGCATTTCATGGAAATTGCGATGGCTCCAAATTTCTGTGCCAGCAACTACATCAAACGCTTCTGTCTTGGTGGTTAATTCGCATCACTCTTCCTGAACGATGCAAACAATCTTATCCCACATACACGTTTTGATTGTAGACTTGTCTTGCTCATTCATCGTTTTATCCTTTTTGTTTACCTTAGTTACACAACCCGAGAAAATATCCGGTTTATTGTTCTGGGCTTGGCTCCTATCATGATGATCATCATCATGATCATCATCATCATCATCATCATCATCTCTAGACCCCAAGAAGTATTGTGGTTGATTCATCTGCAAGTCAGATCAAAATTCTAACCATCTTCGTCTTCCCAGGTGTCTCAATTCCTACGATGCACTTCGGTTGGGCTGGCTACCTTCTTCTACATTTTTATTCTTAGATGCTTCAGTCTGGATGACGGTTGTGCTGGACATTGTAAGTCCTTCGTCGGTATTGGATCCGCCTTCCTCGGTTCTGGCCTTTTTTGAAACTGTCTCGAAACGAACTTTCGTAATGGCCTCCGCTTTGGTCTCTATTTTAGCTCTGGATCCATTGTACATTGTGTTTACCAACGGTTTAGTCATCCTTGTTCTGGGGAGTGATTCATCCACTGGTACGACTCTTGTCCTTTTTATATTACGTTGGATTAAAGCCGTCCGATCTGCTTCCGTACTCACAAACTGAGATTTGTTCGTCGAGTTGGTATTCGCTTCAGGTTTTTCATTTATCGATCCATTCTCCACTGGAATAAAATCCAGTCGGTTCCGGAATACTTAGAAGCACTGGTCAACCGAGCAAACCTAGTGGTTATAGATCAATCTCAGAAACTAGTATGTTTATATTATAGCCAAAAGTCTTTCTGTCNTCATCATCATCATCATGATCATCATGATCATCATCATCATCATCATGATCATCATCATCATCATCATCATCATCATCATGATCATCATGATCATCATCATCATCATCATGATCATCATCATCATCATCATCATGATCATCATGATCATCATCATCATCATCATGATCATCATCATCATCATCATCATCATCATCATGATCATCATCATCATCATCATGATCATCATGATCATCATCATCATCATCATGATCATCATCATCATCATCATGATCATCATCATCATCATCATGATCATCATCATCATCATCATGATCATCATCATCATCATCATGATCATCATCATCATCATCATCATCATCTCTAGACCCCAAGAAGTATTGTGGTTGATTCATCTGCAAGTCAGATCAAAATTCTAACCATCTTCGTCTTCCCAGGTGTCTCAATTCCTACGATGCACTTCGGTTGGGCTGGCTACCTTCTTCTACATTTTTATTCTTAGATGCTTCAGTCTGGATGACGGTTGTGCTGGACATTGTAAGTCCTTCGTCGGTATTGGATCCGCCTTCCTCGGTTCTGGCCTTTTTTGAAACTGTCTCGAAACGAACTTTCGTAATGGCCTCCGCTTTGGTCTCTATTTTAGCTCTGGATCCATTGTACATTGTGTTTACCAACGGTTTAGTCATCCTTGTTCTGGGGAGTGATTCATCCACTGGTACGACTCTTGTCCTTTTTATATTACGTTGGATTAAAGCCGTCCGATCTGCTTCCGTACTCACAAACTGAGATTTGTTCGTCGAGTTGGTATTCGCTTCAGGTTTTTCATTTATCGATCCATTCTCCACTGGAATAAAATCCAGTCGGTTCCGGAATACTTAGAAGCACTGGTCAACCGAGCAAACCTAGTGGTTATAGATCAATCTCAGAAACTAGTATGTTTATATTATAGCCAAAAGTCTTTCTGTCTTAATTTAGAGCACTTTTTGTGGTACCCAAAAATACTGTCTGGATTCAACTTTCCATAACTTCAACACAGGCACATGCATCGTGGACCGTTGACTTCTGAGTTTCGGTCATCTA
The DNA here is from genome assembly GCA_008360955.1 of Fasciolopsis buskii. Classification (NCBI taxonomy): domain Eukaryota; kingdom Metazoa; phylum Platyhelminthes; class Trematoda; order Plagiorchiida; family Fasciolidae; genus Fasciolopsis; species Fasciolopsis buskii. The sequence goes on along the minus strand of LUCM01005082.1, from coordinate 168,605 downwards.
TCTTCAGATTGACAGGCCACAGTACGAATTGATGCTGTCTATCAGAGCTGAATTGGACAAAACTTCAGACATTGATTCCAAAAGGCTTAAAATAACGCCACAAACAGAAACCCTCGGACCGGTAAATGAATGGACACCTTTTAACGTAAAATAACTTCCGTCAGTTCAGTAACATTTTGATCCACAAATGTACAAACGCTGTTTGTCAAAATTCAAACTGTGCGGCAACTCACAGGAACCACGTGATCTTTAACCGTCCTGTTAAAGAAACGTAAACTGAAATACGCCTAATGATATGCGACAAATTATATTTTGAACTAAGTTCAATCCTTCGTTAATACAAATTTCATTTATTCATCTACGCCTTGTCAGTAGATTGTATATAACTACATGTTGATTTGTTTGAAACTAATCGGTTGATATTTTGATGAGGAAAGGGTCGTAGACACCCTCGTGTTCGGCTTAAATGTGTTCGGCAATTCGGATAGCATATAAACTTCTCACAGTGTGAAATTGGTGGTGAGGGTTCGGGGAGGGGGGGGAGGGAGGGGGGAAGGGAGGGGGGAAGGGAGGAGGTGGGATGGGCGAGGACGTTGATGTTATGATGTTTACGCATTCAATCACACTGATCAAACTTGTAAAACTATTTCCAATCACAAGACCAATGGTCACAGGGACTGTTCGAGAGCAGGGTTAGTGTACAAAGCTTGTCTCGATACGTCGTGATTGCTTGCACCGATCTGCAAACGCATATGAACGGATAAACTAACAAACAAGTTGACAGACTGGCGTACGAGTACAGACAGACATATAAAGGTCACATACTAGTTGAGGATGATGAACACATTCACGTAGTGGTTTGAAACGACTGAACATCCATACTGGCCTTTATTCTGCAGACAAATGTCCACGGAAAATGACCTAAGTGATATGGAAGTGCATGGGGACATTCGAGTTCGTACACGTCGAGTTAGTGATGCGAATAAGTGTAAAAGTGAAAAATCTGTAAACTGGTATAAACTACTCACTGTGGACTATGTGCTTCAATTCGTGTGCACCCTATCTTGGGTCTATTTTTTCCTTTCGCTGGCTCTGATCTGTTGGTTGATTTGGTTTGGAATCCTCGGATGGTTGGTCATTCGATTGCCCGGAATTTATTCCACTTACAAGGCACTTCAAAATCAGTCGAAACCGTCAATATTGGCCCAGCTGAATTTTTATCTTTACGTTTTCCGATATTTTACCGTTTTTATCGTGGTTCTTATCTACCATATTCATTGGGCGCTTGATCGACGATCCGAAGAACGTGGATCTCATCCGAGAGTGTGGGTGAGAAATTTAGCTGTATGGGACTATATGAGACGTTATTTCCCTATCAATCTTGTTCTGTCTGAAGAAATTCGTCTACAAGAAGCAAACTCTTCGGACAACCAATTACAACCACAACAAACACAAAAACAACAACAACAACAACAACAACAAAAACGACAGCAATCGGAATTGAGTACAACAAATGGATCCGGGGTGATCACTTGCAATCCAGCTTTGTTTCCACCAGATCATAACTATTTGGTTGGCTATCATCCGCATGGAATATTCGGAGTCGGTGCTTTCACGAATTTCGGTACCGAAGCAACCGGATTTTCTACCAAATTTCCCGGTTTGACACCATGGTTAACCACGTTGGAAATCAATTTCAAAGCACCATTTCAACGGGATATGTTACAATGTTTCAGTAAGTGTTTGTTTGTTTGTTGCTTTACTTCTAGGTTCATACAGATCATTTGTACAGCGTTCATTCAAGGGGAGATTGGTTTTTTGTTTTGTAAACTGCGCACCAACAAGACAATAGCTTGTCTGACTTTTCAGATGGGAGTTTAAAAGGTAGGTGTGTGCATGTATGCGTGTGCGATATTCCAAGGGTCCGGTTGTCACAAGTAAACTATAACTATAACTATAACTATTGTGCTGCTTTACACTTTGATAATTCAATTCCTTCACTGGTCACTCATTTCCTCATGAAAAATTGAGCGCAACTTTTCGGCATGTTCCCGATAGGATTTCGAATGACCCATCGATGTCATTCGGGTTTCTATTACGCGTTAGCTTTGTTGGCTCCGATTTCTCACAGTGGTGATTTGTTCGCTTCAGAATGACCGAAATTTCATTGCCGGGTTGCGGTCAGTTTACTGCATTCTTATGAAACCATAACACGGTTTAAAGTGAGCTTTAGGTTCCCACACTAGCCTGGTGCAAAATGAATTTCATATAACCAATTGATTTCATGTTCTTCCAATCGTTCCGACTTTTCCGGCTTGGAATTGCTGGAACCGTGACCTTAACAAAATCTTCCAACATCGCACTACTCTCCTTGATCATTTTCATTGGTTGTTAGCTAACAGATAACGCATCGTGTTTCATTCATTCTGTTCACAAGACTGCCAGCAACATAGCGAAAGGTAACTTTCTAGATTATTCGTTTGTCTTTGACTTCGCGTTCACTTTCTCTCTCTGGCCTAGCAAATTGAACTTGTTTGATTGTCCCGTTTTATCTTCTTGAATGACCAAGTCAATACTTCTATCAATAATATTATCATGAGAGGGACTTAGTAGCTCCTGTGTGATGCGAGGTATTGTACTATGAACTTCGTTTTTTTACAACTTACATTCAAAAATATGCCTCGTGCTCCTACTATCGGTCTGTTCAAGTGTGCGGATAACACTGCTTCTTCGATTTCCATTTCTAACCAGTCAAAAATAATAAGACAATTATATCAAGCTGTCTGAAAGTTTGTGCTCCATATTCCTAATTATTGTGCCCAGTTGTCCTTTTGATTTCGTTTGCAACGATAAGGGATGATGACTATATCAAAGCTGTCAATCGTAGCAAAATCACGGCGTTGGTCACTCCTGAACTAGCCATCACTGATCGACAAAATAAGCGTGAAATAGAAATGGGGCCAGAACCACATCATTGTATTTTTTTGGGCAGTCGAGGCGAAATCGATGACACTAAATAGCAAGGCCGCTTGTTTGTCGAGAATTTAGCTGCATGAAGATGATACCCAGAGGATAAATAACTACAGACCAAGTTGCTCAACTTTTGATTAAATCATATCCCGCTCTCATAGTTACGTACAATTCATGTGACATTTTGCCTAAGCCATTGTTAAACTGGACTGGTAGTTGGATTTACATTTGATGTATTTGTCCTGTCCGTTCAATGTACAGATATTGTCGTGGCAACCTACAAAGGAATCACATACCTGTTGGATCCAAATCAATGCGGTAAACGTGGAAATATGGTTGTTGTGGTTTTGGGTGGAGCGCATGAAGCTTTGGATTCAAGGCCGGGAAAATATGTGTTCCATACGAAACGACGTTTCGGTTTTTTCAAATTGGCTCTTATGACTGGGTAAGTGTTTAACAATAGGCATGACTTAGGAAAGATAATTTTCCCATTGTTGGTTTGTTACGTGATATCACCGGATCGTTAAGAACCATGAAAATCAATAAAGATGTACCAATGTGGAACATTTATCTTAAATTGGGATAAATGCTGTCGAACATATCAAAAGATTTCCGAGACGCTGAATGAGGGTTAGAAAATGACTGAATGATTAGCGCATCGAATGACCGAATGATTGATTGACTGACCATCTGATCAGATTGACTGAAGGCAACTGACGACAGAATGGCTGACTGATTTTGTCGTCTGACTGAGCAAACTAATCAATCATTTAATTATTTTTAATGGTGAGCAAAGGGTTAGGCAGATGAAAAGATGACGAATCAGCAAAACAGTTGGGCCTACGTTAAGTCACTCTTCGCCTACTGATTAGCGTAATAGAATGTTATTATTTTAGAACGGTATGCACTAATTTGAAACATTTGTATTAAACAATGAGGTTTTCTAGAATGACTGGCCCGAGCGTGGTTTTCACATTTCACAAACTATCTTCAATCACGTACGACGCTGAAGGTCATTCATTAGTTGAATGGTGGACTACACCAGTCCCGACGTAGAATGGTACACAGTTTTTGTTGTTTTTCAGGCCACTGTGATGAAGTCCACTTCGAATATCAACTGACCTCATCGCGGTGAACGGAGCCGGCGACTGTTGTTATGGTACGGATATTTACTATTTGTTTAGCAAGTACATCAGTCGATGGAACATTCATTCACTCAGTCAGTCAGTCAGTCAGCCAGCCATGATACTGGGTCAGTGCGATTCAGTCAAATCGCGTGACTTAGTTGACAGTGTCATAAGGATGCGGATAGGTTCAAAATTTTAATGTCGAAAATGAACGCAAAATGAAATGCGTACCAATCTAAGGATATTGCATAATGTACCCAGTGCTGATCATCGATCGAATTGCTTTCAGCAATATAACTTAAAATTAGTCTGATGGGTTTAATAGTCCGTCTACCAGAGCTTGCAGTAGTATCTGACTGCACTAAATCGATTGGGAATGATTCGATTCACCATTTTCAAAAGACTGAAGAACATCCGTTACGGAAGTCAGATCAGTCGAACGAGATAAATAGGTTAACTTTTACAGAAAATCTTTGATGGGGTTGGTTTGTCTCTTGTCGGGAACGGGATAACAATGAATTCGTGTAAGTAACTTTCAGGTGATGAATGAGTACTATCTTGCCAAGCGTGAAAGTCGTTGTGCGGAAGCCACATGAGTTTTCACGTGAATTGTAAGGGATAGATAATAAGGCGTAAACAATTGTTTTAATCTGGTAAAATAATTTGTGGAAAAGATGCTGGCCGATAGATTTCTTTTCGGACAGATCATGTATTGGTTTTTAAATGTTAAACAAGCGCACATGGATCAACGGCCTCGGGATACGTGTGGGAGATCTCATCGAGCAATGGCATTGTGCTTGTAAAGATCGAGTTCCGCTTGAGTGATCTTGATATCTTCTTCTAGAGTTATAAAGATGGGCAAGCATAGCGAAGTACAATATTCTTACAGTAATATGTCATTGAGAAACGAGGCTATCGGCTGTGTGGCATTGGGATATGTCGCCTATTAATCATTACTGAATATTTTAAGCCAAATAAACGATTACACGCGTACGGTCAAGCACAGGCCTATTTCCGATTGTAAATGCTTAGAAAGAACCAACATTCCACAAAACCTTATCACTCTGACTTATTCATGATACAAGAACAATTTGATGGCACCGTGATCAAATTGTTTATCATTTAATAGGGCATTTCTCGTCAGAAAATTTTCTGATTGCCTCTGTTCCGTAAATCACAAAACAATGTGGCTGACGAAGACAAGACGAAAAGCCATTGGTATGGAACCAGCTGCCGTCAATAGATCTAGGAGACTGTACCGGTGGGTAGTCGTTCCACAAATATGATTTTTGTTCTTCCCATTCAACCGAGTCTTGTTTTATTTTTTGTAATTTCTATTTCATGCCAGATCGGCGCTAGTGCCTTGCGTCTCGTTTGGGGAGCCAAATATGTACCGACAGGTTCAAAATCCTCCAGGGGGCTGGCTTCGTCGATGGCAGGATCGCTTCACTGACATGGCCACATTTTCTCCACCAATTTTCTACGCTCGAATTCTCGCTCCATATCGAACACCAGTTAATACTGTCGGTAAGTTTGTTCATTATTCCAACAGACTAAGGAGATGAATTGAGAGTGCACACAAAGTTCTATAATTGGTCTTTGTAAGGTATTACTAAGGAAATATGTTCACACAGTTGCTGTGATCAATCCTCGAATTTAATCACGAAGTAATTGTTCTATGGTGACTTGAAAGCTTTTGCATGTAGCGAGGGAAGGCGAGAAAAATCCCTGCGGACATGACTTAGGACCAACGATCTGGCGGTGGCCAAACGCATTAGGTCGTGGCGTTTGCACGTGAAGCTCGTGGGTTCGAATCCTCCCACCGCTGGTCAACTGCCCCCCTTGGCAGCTCTCTGTCGGCTGCGGCCCTCTTCCTGATCATTAATAAACATAATTGTTTCCATATGATGTAAATATTCCAGGCTAACTGTTAACCGAACTACACCTTCCGCACACAAATCCCAGACTCGAGTTTTGTTCTCATTAGAGCTCAACACTGGTGCATATTCTCCATGGTACCCGAAGTTTCAACTCGGACTTTCCAAATGAGTGGCATTTGTATTACCACTGCACTACCGATTCCCAACCAGTCTAATCAGAATGATCGAGTTACGATATTTCAGATGTCGTCTTCAAAGACAGTCAGCAATGCACGACAGTTACGAGCACGGCAAAGTTGCCGTTAATTCAAATCAAATGCTTTCCACTGAGTCAGTTATCTGCAGGATAGTCAAATGTCTTTGCCAACCTGCTTCATGTTGTATAAGGGATATCTGCATACCCTGTTAAGAAGACATGATTAGATAGGATGGCAACTGGTAGTGTAGTGGTAATACCCATGCCACCCAATTGGAAAGCCCGATGTGCACTAATGTTGAGCTCAAATAAAAGCGAAACTCGAGTCTGGCTTTTTTAGAGTTTAAGGTTTGCCGGATGACCTGAGATTTGTGCATGGAAGCTGTGGTCCGGCGAACAGTCAGTCGAACACAGTAACGTAAATCTCACATACTACTCGCGAGTAATGGTGAACCATAGACCATCGCATCCACCATGCGTTGGAACAAGACACACTGGTGTTGCTTGAATCTATCGGATAAATGAATCCGCGGGGCGGGATAGGAACAATCGATTGCGTAACAGGGGGTTACGTGATCACTAAGTTCACCGTCAAAGTCATTTCATTATTTTCCGCGTCCATGTTAAGTCGTAAGCTATAACCAGAATCTCCGTTGGATACGAATTCGACCGGTGAATGAAAAATCTTGAACTTCGTCAGAACGACAGAGCGTCGTGCATTAAGTTGGTAGATGACGAGTCACTGGTAGTGCGGCTCATGTGACTACCTGGAAATCTGTCTGAATAATCGTGCTGTGTACGGTTGTCCATGGATTTCCTATAACTCGTGTGTTGTCAGGGGTTTGTTGCAAAGGTCTTGCGAATCACTTCTCTCATGCGAAAAGAGTCGAAAAATTCGTCGTTATCCTCAGCAGAAGCTCTTAATTACAAAACTTTTAGCTGAACAAAGTCTGAACACTTTTCTGGGAATCAGAACCAATGGTCAGATTGTCGACCGTGTTCATCAAGTCCAAAGCCTTTTTATATCTCCAATAGTAAGGACGAAGTACAGAAATGCATTCACTGTTTTTTGTGAGTACAAATGAGTGAGTGAAAAATGAGTACATTTAGTCTCATTACCAAAAAGTGCGATGTAAATATCATTTTATTTTAGTTAATAAAATACGCGCTCGCTTCTCACGTTAGCTGCTGTCGTAAGACCATTTTTGACACAAAACCATTTGGAAGAATTTCTCACAACGAATAGCGTTAATTTTCCCCTTTCAGTTGGTCCTCCTATCCCCGTGCCATTGGAGCCGAAACCAACCCGGGATCAGATTGCAAATTTGAAGAAGTTTTACCTGGAAAAGTTGAACAAATTATTTCAAAAGTACAAACCAATCTATGATCCGGATGCTGACGATGTGGAATTCTTTTAATCGCACAACATATGGTGGTCTTGTTGTTTTATTTTTATCTTGCCGCTTGTTGTGTTTACTTTTCTTCTAAGCTGCAACTCGATTTTTATCGCTATTTTGAATATTCTGCTTCGTCATCCATTATTCGAACCAGGTGTGAAGCTAGTCGAACTTTTACTGCTCCATCGAATCCAGTGGATCAAGTTTTATGGCCTCTCTCCGTTCATTTGTTCCGATGGTTTTAAAATCAAATAAACTTATTCGATGGTTTGACAGAAGATTAGAACTGAAACTGTTTGTGTCAATGCAAGTTGACTAATTCAGTGCATTTAGATCAGGGAAATGCAAAGTTACTATGGGAAATCGAAGTAATATCCTGCTCGCACAAATTTGCTAGTTATCAAGTCGGCAACTTGAGCACACACGCACACAACTTCACAAGTGAGTTGTGATTAATTAACTCTTCGACAGCTGCACAACATCTCGTAAAAGTCAGGTGTATCCACTTACAATCAGCTGTTGGTGATCTGGCGGAAAAATTGATTCACAATTGAGCCATTCACGAGCTAGAAATTGGTCTGGGGAGTCTCTATGAGAAAAAGTTTCTTTACCTTGAACCGTTTCATTTCACCAAGATGCAACAGATCTTGCAGTTTTTGTTACTTGCATAAGGCATGCATGTAATGAGACAGGTATGCTCCCAGGCACACTGAACTTCTTTTGTGAAGGAAGAAACCCATGACCCTGAAAATTAGGATGGCATAAAACTATATGAACCGTTAGTAGATAAAGTGTTACAACATGCCAAGCGACATCAAACTGCAGTCTATATCCAAATTAATCCGGTGATCCAGGCCCCGAAATCCTGAACTGTGAATTGAAAAACGCCTAATCTGTTTACCAGCGCCAGCTATTCAGTGATTATAGCCATATTTGCAGATCACCGATTGGCGAAACTGTTTCTTGTACCTGATTGGCTTAATGTACTTTGCACTAAACTCCGATTGGCTGAATTGGTTCTGTTGAGATAAACTGCCCGTTCGAAATCTGAGTGGTTAACTATTTTCACGGCTTAGCTGAGTCCAATCAGGTCCACGATCCCGAAGAAGTGGGCGCTACTCTAGCACAGTTCAATTTGTGCTAGCCCAAACTGATAGTGTTTTGACAACGCGTGAACTCATCCTAACACGTCACACGAGCGTAAAAGAAGTGATCAGTCAGTTCATTTTATATTATTTCTAAACTGCGCAACCCGAGAAAACTTACGCGAAACTGATCTGGGATTTTTCTCCACAGTTTTTTTGACACGCCTCAGTACATGCTGAGCATCACAATCACTTGTTGCTTATGTTTAAAGCTAGTATCAAACTTTCCAAAGAATCGATTCACACGATCAATGCAGAAAATGATTCAAGTGACACTTTCTGTCGGAGACACACAAGACGCCGCAATTTTTGGGTAAAATGCTTAGCGGGTAACTTCTGAAACGGCCAGCGTACAGAAGGCGAGTCAACACAACTTTCCAGCCTCCCTGATTTGCCACGTTCTTCGCGATGATTAGGAATGTTTGGTATAAGTCTGAACTGTACGATACCTGTTTTACTAACCCTTTCGCTCCAAGCTCACGATCAGTTTGGTCTGCGAAAAGTAACCCGGCGTCTAACGTAAAATCGAGACAAGTCTATCCGAAATTCAAATCAGCTCCATTTTCAGTCATTTTTGATGCCGGTTATCACTTGCTCGCCAAACCAGTTGTGGAACCTCTTTCGGAAGTTGTTTTTACTTGATTTTTTAATTATTGAAATGACAGTGCGCAATATTTTCGGGAATTGCGCCAAAACCAATAGCTACCAAATGAGGAACCGCATCGACAGTGTGAGGACTCGAACCTCTGACCTTATCCGTTTGGCCACCGTCGGTCCAATTTTCCTAATTTCACGTCACAGTTTCTGACTTCAATGTGGTGTTTTTTGAATTCAATCCCTTAATGATATAAACAAATTCAAACTGTGTCCGAAAAAATTTTGCAGTGTCCGACAAATCGAGTCGCCTTCTACCGGAACTTCGGATTTCCATTGTTTCTCTCACGTGTTCAAGCAGTTGCCTCGTCAACACGTTTTACGCCGAATTTGAAGTTGTCTGTCAGTATTCCCTGTGGTAAGACACCACTTGATTCTCGAAGCGACTGCTTTGTTGAAGACAGCTCCATTCCACGCAGGCTAATTCGTTTCGCACATTCAATACTGATTTTCCAGGCAGCTTCGTGATGTTCAGCCTAAACATATTAGTAATTTTCCTCGACGACAGTTGCTATTCGTGAATTCTCTTTTCTGATTCGAAACAACTGCACCAATTAAATTAATAGGTATGGGCTCGTCGGAGCACTCTTATCTGGTTCTTTACCGCTGACAACCGCGGCAGCTATTTGCCTGCTCCTGAAAGTCAAAGTCATTCTGATACAATTGAGGCATTTAAATGTGATCTCCGTTAATTCGACTCTCCTTTTACTGTCTGTTATCTACCATCTTTATAAGCTTACAATGGACAAAACAAATTTACAGTTGTTATCATTAGTATTATTATAATTATGTCTTCAGCGCACGCGTCTTACTCAGCTGAAGCATTTAAAACCTGATAGGTAGATTTTTGTACCAAACCGATTCAGGTAGTTTGGACATTGAACCAAATCGGAGTAGGTGATAAGCGCTTCATGTTACAAAACTGCGGAGATTCGGTCTTTATGCATCGTTTATGGTGGGTCACAGAGAAAATCACATGGCATGGTCCGACAAAGCTTCATTGTAGCCTGCGTAGACCGCCAACCAATGGGAACCGCGGCCACAGGCGATCGTAAAATTCCAACATGTCTCGAATACTACTGGACGGAATGCTTTCTTCATATGTTGTACAAAGGCTGTTCAGTTTTGAATAAAATCCGAACGCATTTTCATCTGCCGTTGGCTTCTCAAATGTATTCATTCGTGTAGACTGGATCGGGGGTATTGGTAATTTGTACGCGTTTGACCTTGGGAGTGGCCTAATTACGAGTTCAAGTCCAGCTACTATACCAGGATTGTACATTCAGTTTAACGTTTTGTCCTCCATCGTTGGTTTGGGGGAAAACCGAAACCGAACAAAAGAACCTAATAGTGGTTGATCATTCCATCGAAACCGATAGCAAGATCTTTGTTCATCATTTTGATACTTATCAAGTTCACAATGTGTTGTATTGTTGACACTGTTTGTATGAAAGTGAGTAACACTCTGACTACGAGCTAAAGCTTATCTTTTTCGGAATTTCATGAAGATTTATAAATCGCTATTAGAACAATCTTACTTCGGTGTGGCCGTGGTTGTTGTAAGCAAAGTATTGATCGCCTGCGGAAGAGATGAGTCGGTGTTTCAAGTGTTTCAATACAAGGGCTATCGACATCAGAACAACGAGCACCCGATTGAAAAGCAAAACTGAATAGTTCGTTTATTTCGCTGTCAACTCTTCAGAATTTTGTATTTTCCTGGACTGTGATTTATGCATACTTACATTAGTATTCTACTGGAAATAGGGTTTTTTTAACTGATACGATGGACACGTTTGGACGGATTTTCTTCCTACAACTCCAGGTCCCATAGAAGCCTTTCGGATGTCATTTAGAAGCTTAGAATTAGTTCTGTTTAATGACATTGCAGTCTACACCGTGAAACGGCTGAGAAACACTATTATTACTCCAACGAATGGAAATTGACAACTGTGACGAGGTTCACAGATTCTACTACTCACACACAAGTGACCAGAGATTCAAACCGAAGGGGAAAACGAAGAAAGCAATACACAAAATCGAAGCAAGTGAAAGTTTGAATTTCATCTGATTCAAAACATTTTCATACCGTAAAGATTTGCATGGGATTTAAAAGACTGTCTACCTCTGATTGAAAAGAGTCACCTTGAGTTTGCATAATCTTTTTCAATCTTTATTATTTCTTTTATTTATCGAAGCAAAAAATGCAGAGCATTTCTAAAAGGAGGACTTTGATCGAGAAAAGAGTGCACGATAATAAGGTGACGGAAGATTTCTGGAATCCAAGCGGCATACTTTTACACTTGAAGGCGATTATGTTAATTGTCTGACTATCGCTGGATTCGCTTCGTGTGAAGCTAGAAAATGGGACGACCTGTTTTGAGAATTGTTTCATGAGTGCTACATTAAAAAGAAGACCAATCTATTCCGAAAGTTGGATATATCTCGCTGTTAAATGTCCATCGCCTCCAAATCGATGAGAGATGGGGCAGTGGACACAAAATCACACGTGCATTGGGATCGACCGAGCTACCCGCTGTTCCGGCATTCGAGAAAATGTTTGCCCCAATTTCGCGCAGTCCACGATCGAGAAGAGAAATCAAACGGGTTCCTCGCAGGGGATAAGAGCCGGCGAGTAGGCGAGCCGAGCCAGAGTCTCAGTACGTCAGTAAATCAGAGAAACAAAATATAAATCCACATGCCTGTCATCCTGACGGGAAACGGGGTTTGGTGACCACCGTGTGTCATTCTCTTCTTGATTACGGTGGTAGGATACCGCAATTATTTGTTTGCCGCACTTCAACGCAAATGGAAGATACTCCAGGACAAACAGAAAGGCCATGGAGACGTGCACAAACATCGACCACACTCACCAAACATGTCCAAGATCCATAGAACAATTGAAAATGGCTGCTGTGGAAGAATGACGCAAATATTACAAAATATTTAGATCGAAGTAGAAGAATCGTATCTGAAGTGATTATTTCCGTGTAAACGGAATTCGGACATCATTTTTTAACACAATATCACATGAAAATCCTTTTGATGTCAGCATCAGTGATCGTATTTTTCCGAACACAAACAGAGCACGGATGTCTACTTTGATATATCACCACGCGAATGGTTAATTGACCCAAACTCCAGCCAGGCAGACACTAAATTTTATTCATCAATAAAAACCCAAATGTTGGCTAAATTAAGAAAATATTATTAGCAGAAATAAATTACAAATTGCCCATTACTGGTATTGCAATATGTAAAGAAATAAATAATAACAATGGCTTGTTTGAGTGCAAAAAATCATTCGTAATCAGAAAAAATTCAGACAGTATGTTTAAAGCTTACAGTCTTCCTCAAAATATCATACAACATTTGGTCACGTTTCTAATTGATAAGCTGTTTCTTTTTGTATATAAGCTAACCGTCGTCGAAGGTTGGATTATGCGATCATCACAGAACTACTTGCAATTTCCTTCTACATCAAGTCGCATTTATTGTGCATCAATCTTCTTAATGTCCTTATTTCGCAACCAGTTTGACACTTTATTAATTTATTTGTTCTATTGCTTATTGCATATGCTTCGTGATGAAATAAAATACGACGATTTGCTCTGAACCCATTCAGTTACTTTCCAATACTCGGTGTGATGCAACTGTGTTGCTAGCTTACTTCGGACGACTGAAACTCGGTCGGTCTTCAGTGCCATTGATTTTCTGTCTTAACGAAATGACTACCGGTCAATTAACACAGAATGGAGCAGTTTTCCAACCAATTCAAGGAGGTGACAAACGGCTCACATGTCCGGTTGACGTCTGAGGTGGCTTTCGTGTTTGACCGACCCGCGGTGTTCACGAAATCCGGTTCCGCCTCAAACGTGCGCACGGAACCAAACATCGGCCACTCGGGTCAATTGACGCTTGCCTATCTGTCCGCTTTCTAGAGGAACACCTTCATTTTTCTCGACCACGGACTGTGCAAGGTTGGCAAGCGCTACCCTGCCAGGCCAGTTACTTTTGAGACAACTTGTACGCCCTAGTGCCACCTAGCTCCGCCGAATTGAGCAAATTGAACGGGAGCATGAGATTTTGTTTTCTCGAGGCCTTTTGATAACCGTGCTAAACTGCCTGCATATAATTAGTAGAATAACACATTTCGAAATATGAATTTGCCATATTTAAATCGGTCAGTTTCATTGGTCGTACCACCAAGCTTTCATACTCAAAACCTTCGTACGTAGGATGCATGCAGAAAAGTCGTCCATCGGTGGGGGTCGATTACTGTATGCCAGCGGCCTGTGGCCGTGTCACTCAGTGTCCTAGGGGTGAAATATCACGTGGTGAAGTGCAACAACCTGTTAAGAGTCTGTCTTGTAAGACAAAGGCGAAGATATTCTGGACCAAATGATGTAAGGAGTATATCCAAATAATCGATGCGTCATGTATTAGTTTTAATCGTGAATGATATAATGTTAATAACAGCATTGTTGGTAGATGTAATGCGCCAACGTTTCGACTACCCTGGGTAGTCTTTCTAATCAAAATCGTTCGTCCCGGGTTCGTGTTCCAGTTCGGACATGGTGCGTAAGCACTGATGACGATTTCAAAGAAGAATCATTTCCTAATGAGAAGTTCAGCGTCAAATAATCCTATACTAAGCGACGACCAGAGGATGATAAATAATATCCGAATGTAAAAACCAATCAAACCCATACCACACTCAATCTCCGACGAAATTTTATTTGAGTTACATTTGACAGTCCAGGTTTCAATGCAATCTCTTCCACTGTCTCCTAAGAAATAGGACTTATGTTGAACATTCTTCGAATCAGCGTAACTTTTCCAATGCGTCGGCTATTGTGAATGTTTCAAACATGCACATGTTGCCCATGGTTTCACTGGGAGAGATATAACCAATGACACAAAAATCACGTCACATCATCAATGATAAATACTGTATCAGTTTCATCTCGATCGGGCAGCGATAACCATTTCGGTCTTACAGTGCTATCCTTGATTGACCCGTATTACATCTTTAACGTATTGGGGTCTTATAAAGGCTAAGTGTTTGCTGTTAACGCATGGAGTGGTTTCAAAAACGGTCAACTAGGTTTCCCGGTGTACTTTCATTCGTCCTGACTGGCCGCAGAAGCAATGAACACGTTGATGATTGGTTAAAATTCGCCGGGTATATTTATGTCCGCCACCTTCCTCCAACTGTTTTTATATACATACCGCTTAGGCCTGAAAGCCACGTAACACTCTTACTCCGTGGGCATAGTTACGAACCAAAATTTGTTTGTAGCCCAGTCTACCCAAATTATGATCGACGGAGTGAAAGTTCGTTCTGAACACTAGCATTTGACCAACAATTTTATCGTAATACCTTGTTTTAATAACTTTTTAACAATATTACATTGGTCAACTTTTTTGAGTGAAAGATTGTATGCAACCATACTGTTGTCGGCGTTAATTAGGAATACTGTCAAAATTATTCATAGTCATGTCAAACGCTAGGCCTATGTCTCATAGCACGTCAGATGAGCACGCGTGCTCGCAGACTGCACAGCAATGCATGGATAATCAGTTCAACTTGCAGTAAGTTTAGACAATTGTGGCCAAGTTGGATGAGGTACTTTTCGGATTCATGCGAGCAAGACCTCGATAAGCCAGCTGAATGGTACTTCCGAATAGTTCTGGCCTGATTCCGAATATTTTTGGCATAAATCTGAAATAATTTGGAAGAGGGTAAGGTTAAAGTTTCGGCGTAACACAAAGTGAGACGATACAGTATAACGCAAAATAATAGAACTGGAAAGAACTGGATACAACCGACAATCCTGCCTCCACTTGTTACTGGATTCATTATTTAACGAACTTAACTGATTTCTAAATCTTGTCAACAGAAGTCATTTGCATATTTTTCTCTCCAAAAGAACGAGAAAATTCTTGAGTCTATTTCCGTATTGTTCAATTGCAGATGACGAAGCTGTACAGCAGTAAGCCATAAGATTTGATATTGTTCAGCCAGCAGATACGTCAAAAACTCAGTTGATATATAATTTTAGCTACCATATGAATAGTTCAACTATGAAATATTACAAGGTTGCTAGGAGGAATAAGGTGAGATTTATCCAGCACAGTTTGAAACACGAAATGCCCGGAGTGCAGCATCAATAAACACAGGTAATCGATGGGCTTGCCACTGTCCTTCACTACTGCTTGGGTCATCTGGATGAGAGGTCCAGGAACTCCAGTATGAACTTATCTTCACCCCACATGTCAAGATGTTTTGGGAATCGGATGTCGGTATTCAGTGTGTAGCTGGCTCGTTGAATTATCACGTAGAACTATCAATCATATTATGGATAAGATCAAGATTCATATTGTCGTGTATTTTTATATTAGCCACAATCAGGATTTTTACTCACGAGAAAAATACGACACCATTCGAAGTGGCATGCTTGATAATTTCTGATGAAATACAACATAAAAACTTTCATTTTTCTGATTCTGCACATTTTCTCAGAATTTGAGACGTGCCTCTGTCGCTACAACGTCAAAAAATTCCCCAATCCAATTTCCAATTTATTTTGCTTTGTTTAAAAGTTGCTGTCATGTTACTCCTAGCCTGTGGTGGCCAAACGAATAAGGTCGTAGCTTTCGGGCATGAAGGTCACGGGTTCGAATCCTCCCAGCGCCGGTCAACTTCCCCCACTTGGCAACTTTCTGCGGGCCGCGGCCCCATTCCTGAAAACTGGCGTACACCGTTGTTTCATGAATAAAGGAAGTCGAAGATAAAACAATAAAAGATAAAAAACGATTAAACAACTTGAATAGATATGAGAACCTAAACAACATCAAACAAAATGCCTTGGATATAAATGCCTTTTCTGCAATCATTTCACAGGTCATTGCTTGCTTTGCATCCATCAACAAAACTAAGGGGATCACCAAATAAATGTGCTCAATATTTTTCATTACTGTGCGAGTTTATTTCACTCCTTGTCACGCTATGCAGTTAATCTATACTTCATATTCTCTGACGTTTGGAGAGTTTAGTTATTCTTTCTCCCTATCAGCAGATAGTGCACGAAAATATGATAGTGACCTGCGTTAGAATTAGAGGAAAGAATATCTGTCACAAATGCTTAACATGAATCGAAATAACTCCTGCATTTTTTTCTGAATGCCATTAATTCCCAAACATGAAGTTCACGCTTAGCGTTGGTTGTTCGTTCACTGTTAAGGAAATAGCAGCCTTTGTCATTTTTAAAAATGCATCATAGGCTTAAGTATAAAAATCACTCTGAACAAAATTTTGCAACCAACTAATTTTCCTCTACAATGTGGTGCCTGAAGACTTCAGAAGTTCTATGTCATTGCTTCACTGTCACGATAACAACGTGAACGATTAACGTAACTTGTTTGAGTGACCTTGGTTCGAGGTTAACTTTGATTTAAATCAAGATCTCTACTAAATACTAATCCTCCACTTCATGGTCAACAACGATTAATAAATTACAGTTAAAATAAAGTATCTCGATTACTAAATAATTAACTTTAGGTGCAAATACAGGCTTAATCGTGACTATAATATTCGGCGGAATAAATGCTTCCTTTGCATCAGCGATCTAATTAGCATTTATGAATACAAACCAGGATAAACCCTCGAAGTGTGTGAAATTTTCGTACTGTTTCAAGACTCTAGCTTATTTGTTCTGGCAATTTTTTTGATAACAAACGTTACTCACGTTTAACTGACTTAATTACAGCCTAAAAACAGGTGCAATGAGGCAGGCTTTCAAACAAATCCCTAAAACTTACTGATACTTTTCATGGCTCGTAGATGTTAGAACCTTCAAAATTCTGAAGTTGCATTACAATTGGTGATACTTGGACAATGAATTCGTTATGTATTCTTCCTTGCATGACACTCCTCAGATATCAACTGTCATGATCACAAATGGACAAATCCATTTGTCATCTGACAACCAATTAAAAAACCTCGCCAAAAAGAAGACACAGATTAGTACAAAAACTCATCTCGATGGATAGCGCAACCGACCGATTTCAAAGCGTATGTCAAATTTTGTTTGAAAAGCGGTTGCAGATTGTCCATGAACTTTGACACGTATCAGCACCTCGGGAAATCAAACAAAAATGCCATGATAAGGTTCATTGCTAGGCGCAACACTGTGGTGATGACGTGAATTGATTTATTTCGTGTAAATGGTGCAGAAGAAATTGTAATTGAAAACCTCTCTTAGTAAAACATGACCTCAGGATAATGGCGATCCGCTCCCATGGAAATGTTAATTTTCAAGCCAAACTTGACAGGATATTGTGTAGTTACTTCGTACTGATAACAGACTGATTCTTGTTATGGTTGTCAGACACTTCTCTATTGCTATTATTAGACAGCAGTATAGCAGGATATCGAAAGTCAGTCATGATACTGTCGCATCATAACACTAATTCATTATTCTGACTTGGATAGTATGTCTTAGCAACGCCCAACACATCCTCACGACGGTATTCACAATTTGCATTTGAATCAGAACAAATTCAATGTTTTAACTTGACGATTTGGTTATGTGAACATCACAAATTCCCGAATGATTTTGTTCTACTGTGGAATAAATTATTCTACACAGTGATTTGATCACGTTGTTGAGGCATATGAATTCATGTTTGCAATAGGCAAACGTGTAGACACGTTCGAAATTCCATCTAGACAATTCCCATTTGGATACAGGTTCGGAGAAATAGTTGATCATGGAACCGAACGGGTTATACAATTAGCACAACCGAAAGGTTCCGCCTAACACACGTCTCACATAGCGGTAAATTTATCCAACCAATAGGAATTCCAAATGGACCACGACAGTCCATATTCGACGGCACGCATAGGGACACAAAAATTATCTGTCGACTTAATTAGTACCGTTGGGCGTTTCGGTCCGGTAAAATTAGCATATCGTTCGATCTCATGCTATTCAAATATGTCAGCAGTCTTGTGAAAGTACCGGAAGAGAAAAATATATCTCGTGAAAATGGCAATTGAAATAATCCGGATTACGTTTGTCGTGCATTCGATGTTCGTATTGTTTTTTATTCCTGGCGAGTTAACTCGTTCGCGCCATTTTAACATCCTAATACCAAAACTGCGACGGTTTGGAGAATTTGATTCATAGTTTGATTCGCTTGTGAAAAGATGTCTATCATGATACAAACTCAGAGGCTTCCCTTTCTCTGGGCTCTGACACCAATATTCAACCAAACTCTGGAAAAAAAGAAAAATGATACTTGATGCGGAAGGTTATCAACTGGAACTGAAAAACAACAGGGTTCCCCATTCACCTTGGCCCCAGTGGGCGAAGCTCCCACGATTGTCCGTGTTTACGAATGTCCGAATCTTTCATTCATTCAGACCTCACCGTTTTGCATAACTCACTTCTCGCCCTGAGTTTGACAAGCTCATTTAGGTATGAACATTTGACCTTGACAGCCAGTTGGATTAGAGCCTAGTCGTGATTATCGATTTCATTTCAGGTCTCCATCAACTGAGCTGCAAGCCCGTGCCATTGGGTGCTCGAATATTGTTGCACATGAACCATTTTTAACACTTGCCTAAACAAAATGAGCGCGCCTGTTTAACTAAAGTAAACATAAGTAACTCAACTGTCTACACCAGGGTCCCCTGATGAATCATCAGCTTAATTTATGGAGACGAGGGGCTACCAATAATGATTTAACGGAATTTAATAACCTTCGCTTAAATCGAAATAAAATGGTTGTTGATCAGCGAACCTTTAATTCTTGTTAGAAAACAAAAGTACGACAGTCTCATTTGAGAAATCTCCGTAACTACACGATCCTGGACGCCGTCTTGCGAGTCTAGTTTCATAAGGGAAATTTCCAACCATCAACTATTTTTTGTTCCTAGAAATCAGCACCAAGTCACGTGTTCTTGATAAACAAACGAAAGCAACCTGTTTTTTCTTGATAAATAAGCTATTTGGTGCAGTTAGAATGGCAGAAAATGCAAACAAGATACACCTGAATCGAATCGGGCTGCTCAACGAAAGTTTTATTGTCATTGAAGCCTCCAGCTAAGTATACGCAGTTAATGGATAGAGGGATGAATATTTCCGTAGTCTTTTGTTCTGAATGAGTAAATAACCTCTCAAGTGAGGATTTATCACTCGATAAGACTCCATTTGTATCTGTTTGCCCATCCGAGTTTAATTCGTTCATTTTCGTGTCCTGAATAAAGTTCCATGAGCCCATGGTACCAATCTCTACGTTGGAAAATCAGTTTGAGTGATCCTACACCATAGTCTTGTTGATTTTGTTCACCCTGGTTGAGTATCGTCTAGTCTGTGTTCCCAACCCTGTTCTTCAATCAGTCAACCAGTAAGTCAATCACTCAGTCGGTCCATCAGTCCTACCTCCATGTTGGTATTTGGAAGGAATGATAATTTAATCGACAATGCACCTGAGTAGGACGGAGCTGTTTCATTGGTCATCAGTGATTGCGTGATTGCGGACTGTAATAGACAAAAAGCGAGCAATGCACAGGCGTGGACACAATCCGATCTTGTCAGACAGCGGACTACTGCAGACGGCACGGCCAGATCGACACCCTCGTTATCCAACTGGCAACCAGCTGACGGCTGACATCGCGGCATGACTGGAATGCATGAGTGCTGATATGCAAGAGGAGGTAACATCGTGAATGGTGCTAACTAATCAGGCTAAGCAGTCCGGATTCGACAAGAAAACGCTAAGAATTAGATCAGGTGAAATGCATCAAGCGATGTGGACCAATGAGAATCTGATCAGCACAACCCTTGCAGTAATGACAATCAAGCAGGCACAAATATGCAAGGAAAATAGCCTATAAACATGCGATTTTACCACTTAATAAAACGAAATCTTGTCCTGATTCAACATGTTTCGTTCTCTCTTGAGATAGAGTGGACGGGCGATACCAGCCTAGATCCAGGAGTGACTGACTAGAGATTGGACCTTCGGAACAGCAACTAGACATTACAAATTTCGTCTGCCAACACTAACTCAGGCGAGAACAACCAAGTTGAATAAAGGCAGAATCTCTTTTAATTAGACGAAAACTTCGCATGTTTATAGGTTATAGGCTTGGATATGTGAACCTGTGTGCCTGTCAACTAGTTCATCGGTTTTCCGGGCCGCTCCGTTACTATTCCATTTCGTTTAATGCACTTCACTTCGTTTGATTCACGTCGTTTCGCTTTCAAATCGGGACCGCTCATCCTGTCTGGTTGTCACAGTTCACAATGTGACCTTGTCACTTTGCATATCCGTATTGTTGCTTTGACACCAAGTTTCCGTGTCGGCTGGCAGCTGGTAGTCAACGCGGTAACCTGATCTCGATCTGGCCTTGCTTTTTGTACCCGCTCGCTATCTGATACGACTGGATTGCATCCGCGCTTGTGTATTGAATGTGATTTGTCTAGTATAGTCCACCATCGCGCAACCACCGATAACCAAATAGACAAGTCTCAAACTCAGGAACAGTCCTTTTTAAAGTGCTATCCCTTGACACCCCTACTATATTCTGGGTTGCTTTCGGGCCAATAGCTAGTACGGGATCATGTTACACATCATTATTCCCGTGTGATATCAACGCTCACCCGAAGGCTTTAGGCCACCCACTCATGTGTAAAGTTCACCAAAACGATGGGAGTTTCCTCTGCTGGTCTAACAGCCAAGGCGTTCAATTCCAAATCACTTGCCCACGGTTTGCTTTCCAGTTCGAATTCGGTGGGGATGTGTTGCAATCTCCTCGAGTGAACGTTCGTACAAAGTGTAGTGATCAAAACGGGGGCAAACCAAAACAAAGGCGGATCCAAAATGCTAGGGTACTATTTGAAACAAATTAGTTATGCACAATAATCAAACCTCAACAGTGTCCCTTTCGGACCTCGTACCCCGACCTGTGACAGCAAATCACGTGAACAACAAAAGGCATCAAACAGACTCAACCAAAGGCAAACCCATGCTCGTGGCAGAAGGCCAGAGTCCAGATTGTGTCAACGGTAGAGACAAATGGATGCAATAAAACAAAAATTGAGATGTGTTCCAGAGAAAGCAGTTAGTAATAGGTGGATGGTAGGCGAGGAAGGAAATATAAATAGGTGGTCCGAATTGCTTTTCGGATCTGTTTACATGTGTACTGCGACTGATGATTTTCGACAAGAATGAAACATCTGTACAGCATTTCCGTGTTTTTGTTTGTTCGTTTCAGACATTGTGACTAAATCCCTGTGACATAACCGTTATAAGTTGACTAGTTCATTCTCGGTGCTATGCTCGACTAACTTGAATTCCGGTAGTCTGATGGTTGGTACGGAATTCTAGAGGATAACTTCTATCTTTTAAAGTTTATTCTATCACTTAGTTCATTTGTTTAAAATCAAAATATTCGTTGATTTTTTTTGCAATTTCAGACTTGTATTTGTCCCGCATTTACGTCATGCTAGCATCAAGGCTCGTTAGTTTCACGCTACTCTAATTAACTAGACACACTGTAGGCTACCGGCTGTTTTAGATGGTGCCATCGGAAATTTATTATTCTAAATAATTTCTATGAATATTGTCTAGATTTTTTCCACGGCGGTCTATTAAACCACTTCTTTGATGGTTGACTTGAAGGAATAACACGGATCCTAGCAATCGGATTAAAAACAACGGCGCCATCGAGGTATGATTCTCCTCAGAGTAATGCTTGCCTACATCTAATACAGTTTGTATCATCCGACAAAATGCCGTTAAATTTTTACCTTTATTTGCTATCTTCTAGCTTTTGATTACTTCACTGATAACATAATAATTAATAAAAATTTCTCAGAAAGGGGACCACAATCGACAGATGGTTGCTACGTGAAGTTGATGGACCGCGGAAGGATTCGAACCCCAAAGCCACAGTCATATCCGCTCGAACACTGCCAGTAAGGCAGGGTGCATTCATTGAAAGTGAAACAAATAGTTAATGTGGTTTATTGGTCTGATGAAGAAACAAACCCAATAAGATGTAGTAAGATTAGCCGGCTTACTTGCACGCCACGGGGCACTTTAGGTTCAAAAGAGTAAGGTCCATATTGCTGTAACGGAAGATACACTGAAATATCGATTGTAATTTTACTCTACCCATGATTGGCCCTTCGAAGCCAATCTACCAACGTACTCATATAATAGAATCGAGACTCTCAGATGATCAATATTGTACGGAGCTCATTTACATTCATTCGACCACTCTAATCCGAGATTTTGGGATGTCGACATTCTTGTAATTTCACTGTTTTACTTGCCTGACCAGGATTGTTTGCATGCGTCGGGTTGGGACTTTACAAACCCAGCAATTAGACAAGCTAACCATGCGTTTACGTACGGAATGCATGCACTGATTTATCAGTCTTACAGTACATAAAACACGATAAAGGTGCACTGGTTTTCCCTTTTATATGGAATTAATTGTGCTGAACAAATCTACGTAATAGACCTGGTGAAAATTTAGTTTGCTAATGCTCCTGTTACGATCAGGAAGGCTAGGGAACTGAGCCCTTGGAGACCATCATCCCAACTGAGGCAGAATATTGCCTACTCAGCGTCAGGTCTATACTGTCACAATGGTACCTTGTGATCTATGTATTTACATTCTTCTACGACATCATCAATTTTTTTGGTGATAATGAAGTATTTGGGGTTTTTAGACATCACAACCTTTTTCTTCTTTCCCGGGTATCGAACGGGGTGAGCTCCATCGAGCCTTGACTACAGACACTAACAATATACGTATACCTATCTTTCGTCCTGCACTCGGTACTGGTTGACAAAGTGTCAACCTCCGATCTGAAGTCGCTGTCTGAAGTCTGTCAAGAGTTTTCAAAGTCAGAACAAATTCGCTCGTCATCTTATTTTTGCAACTAACCCGTTCTTCTGTGTCCTCCTGATACAATGTGCTTTCTTCCCATTTTCGGGTTCACTGGAAGCCTGGTCCTTTTCTTTTTTCTTTTACTTCCTTTATTAATTAAATAACAATGCACATCATATTTCAGGAAGGGTGCCGCGATCAACTGAAGGCTGCCAAATGGGAAAGTAGGAAGATTCGAACCCGCGACCTTCATCTTCAAACGTCACGGCCTTATCCACTTGGTCACCATGGAGCGTAGCCAGAACAACCCTTTGTCTTGTATGCAAACCTGAAGATGCGAGTATTTTAAGCCAACCAATAGCTCATAAAACTAACACATTGGTGGAAAAAGCACTTCAAGCAAAGAAAAAGGAAGTGTTACGATTTCGAGGTTAATATTCACTTAATCAAAAAACGCAATTTTTTCATGTGGATTTACAAAATTCACATATCAAAGTGCGTTTTCGCGTAGCTGTTTAAATCGTCACCAACAGTGAACTTTGCTTTTCCGAACACCGATCATGTGATGCCAAGCAAGCATAGACCGAAGCACAAAATCAACGACAAAACAAAGTCATCTTGTGACAAATTCCATCTTTGAAGAAATCATTCTGAAGGGTAGAGAAGCCGAAGAAAGGAATGATGCTAGACCATTCAAAGAATTAGGTTGGTTGACAGACAGGTAATTGAAATGTTTGCAAAAAGAACAATAACACAGAAATGGCTTTTGAAAAACGAATGTGCAAGGGAAAAAGATTAAAGTTTTTGATGGGTGGACAAGATTAGTCATTTTCTACCACGAAGCAAACAGTCACGACAAGCGATCGTATCCCATTTGTGAACGGATGCCAACTCGAAAACGTGATAGGATGGTAATTTTGAAGAACTATTTTTTGGGAAACAGACGGATGGGTTGGGCAATCTGATGGTCCCGCACGTTGTGTAAGAAAGAGCTATTGATAGATTCTGTGGTATCGTATAGATCAGTTTGATTTAATTTTTAGATAGTTGCCTGATTGTTTATGGTCTAGATAATTTGCCAAAGGGGAGCAGATGAAAGAATAAATAATCACAAGAAACCTAGAGACAACCAATTTAGTTCTGACGCTAATGGACCAAATGGACCGCATAGTGAATTGTAT
The DNA here is from genome assembly GCA_008360955.1 of Fasciolopsis buskii. Lineage (NCBI taxonomy): Eukaryota > Metazoa > Platyhelminthes > Trematoda > Plagiorchiida > Fasciolidae > Fasciolopsis > Fasciolopsis buskii. The sequence continues at coordinate 144,143 of LUCM01005082.1, read as the reverse complement.
ATAATTTGGCGAAGGGAAATGTTTAGAAAATCATATATTTTGAGCCTCTTGACGATAAATTTTCCTTCAAAAGGAAATAGCGTATATATATACTTTTTCTCACATCTGTCCACAATGGAGATACATTGATCTCCTCCGGTAGATTAATCTAGAAGAACCTTTCTAGGTAACCGTTTGCTGGAAGCATTCATTTGACGAACTGCATTCGCGAAGGACGGCTTTCATCCGAGCTAATGTTACTGACACAAGCATCAAGAGACCGGATAATGTTTTGTTCACATCCTAACTGTAGGGAACTACGAAATTGGATGCACAGACCAGTCCAAGTCCGTTCGCGATAAATTGCACAGTTAAAATTGATATCAGGGAGGTCGAATGAATCCTCAAATAACAGCCCCATGTACCTGGTGTAAAATTCTTCCAGAATTAGGTTTATCTGGTTATTGTTATTGTTCAGTAGGATAATATCGCTGACATAGAAACAGTATGGCGATGTTTCGAAGAACAGTCGTGGTTTGATTTAACAACAAATATACACGCTAGTAGAGACTTCAGAACTAATCCCAAAGCGATCCCGTTCGTTTGTCGATATATTTCCCCGTCATTTAGTGCATCTCACGGTTAGCTCTTGCAAACATGTTCGTTCTGCGCGAGAGACACCTGCAATTTCAAAAAACCCCTACACCGTCAACTCAGAAGCACATATAAAGTAACCAGTATTTCTTGTGAAATGTATAATGGTGAAATTGCGGCAAACCTTGACATTAGCGAAGGAATTAATCTAGGTGTCAAACTAACGGGAAACGTGAACGACATAGGGATAGCTCAGTAAGTAAAAGATGAATACGGTCAGCAATAGTTTCCGGTATATGCAAGTCTACATTTAAGAAAATGCACTTAGAAAAGCCGTTTTCCGAATGCCTTGTGTATGTCGACGTGGTATGAGATCGACTTATACGAGATATCTTTCAAACTGAATGTCAAGAATCATTTAGGAAATAATTCCAGTTAGTGGACCAACCAACGAGCTATTTGAGAAAAGAATTAGACACCCAGTTTGCGCATATAATGAACCACACATAAAGTGAAATCTTATCGTCCTAAGGGAGGTGCTCGCTCGTGTTACTTACGAGGTAAGGTTCTGATCTTTCCATGTCTTCAACAAAGCAGTTTTCTTTTTTTTCTACGATCTTTGTCAAAATAATAAAGCCTGTAAAATCACGTTCATTTTCCTAATGCAATCACCACGATCAAGAAGTATTAAAATTAGTCTTTTTCCCGGTTGAGCAATGACGATACCTCTGTTTTCTCATAGATTTCTAATTGGTTGTTTGCAGGTTATGTTTGGGATGCGCTTGAAAAGTTTTCCACTTCGACGGGGCGGTCTCTAAAAGTAGCCCACACCCCTACAGCTTCTGCGTTAATGACATCATCAAGCAGGTTTCAGCAAAGACAAATACACAAACCTTAACTTCTTACTGTTTATCCCTACGCTTAGGATGATAGAAGCTTATTCACAAAGAACGAGTCTTGAAAACGCACTCTCTCAATCAACGGTGGCCAAGGGGATAAGGTCGTGTCGTCTGGACACGAAGGTTGCGGGTTCGGATCCTCCCATCGTCGGTCAACTTCTGCACTTGGCAGCCCTCTGCTGGCCGCGGCGCCGTCCCTGAAGGATGGTGTACGTTATTATTTCATTAGTAAAGGATGTAAAAGATAAGAGAATTATAGACGTACCGTTCTGGATTGGATGATTTAAGGGGAAGAAGCAGTGAAATTTACTGCACTCTGGCTAGACCCAGGTCACCAGGTGGATGGAAAAACCCTCAAAGTGAGCTGCGGGATACGGAAAATCTATCAATAACTCTTCGCACACAACGTGTGGCAAAATCAAAAGCTATGACCCTCAGATTACTCAATCCGTCCATCTGTTCCCAAAAGTAATTCTTCAAGAATTTCTTAGAAGGAATTGGATTAGTCAGACGAAAATATGGATGAGGAAGAGATTTGTGATTTTGGGAAAGCTATTTCATCATTCAATTCCATTTCCATTGTGAATTTCACACTTGCGTGGGTCCAGTTGAACTTAATCAGCAGTTGGTTGAGTACACAGAAGATGTCATTCACCTAACGTTTGTATAAATAGAGGGTCTGTATTGACGATTCGAATGGCCCACGTTCCAGCTTAAAAATGAAAATATCGGTTAGTAATGGGCCGACTGGGGACCCCATTGCTATGCCATCCTTTTAGCGATAAATTTGATTGCTAGATTTAAAATGAACTTTGTATGTACAAAAGAACAGTATCTGTTTCAAATCTACTATCGGGTGACTTGATGTAGTCATAGAGGTATTCAATTGTTTCCATGATCAAAACGTTGGTAAAAAGGGCGGCGACGTCTAAAGAAAACACTCTTCGTCCTTTTATATTTAATTATGTAAACTGTGAAAACCTTAGATCACAAAACAATTAATACAATACGTTCACCTGTATTCAGGTTGTGCATGTAACACCACAAATCTTTTCCCTACCAATAATTTTATCTGACTAATCCAATCGTTCCTAAAATAATTCCTCAAGGTTGTCATCTTACCAGGGATTCTTGTTGGCATTTCTTCACAAATGTAGTACGATCACTTGTCGCGACTATTTGTTTCGGATAGGAAAGTGACTGATCGTGTGCACTCATTACTGACCTTTTCCCTTCTACATCCTTTTCAAATGCCCTCTCTGTGAAATTGTTCCCTTTGCAAATGTTTTGATTAATTTTCTATCGAACAGTCTAGTTCCTCGCGTAATCCGACACTGTTTTCTTCGCTTCCTCGTCTATTTATCAGTATTGTGCAGAAGAGGAAGTTATTGTAAACTAAGCTCTGTTTACTGCTCCCTGTTTACTGTCCCGAAGATAAATTTCCAGTGAATTAGACCAATCACTGAGTAACCACAGTTTACCTTCGCCTACTCAAATGGGGAGCAGTAGCCATATTGCAGAAAGTAATAAACATGTGGAGAAGCCAAGGCCCCAGTGCGACAAATATCTGTAATCGACTATGCAGATGTCGCGTCAGTTTGTTGGAAAGTCGGGTGACATAAGTCATCCGTCCCCATCGATTGTGCTAGTGCGATCGATTGACGTCATTTTGAATTTATTATCAACCGACTCGGAACGGAATTTAGCTTCACGATGACTTTGTTCAGGACGTTCACAATGCCCTACTCTGCCCGTTGTCACTTATTCAAAAAATATCCTTGGACCATAAGTGAATACTCGAATCTACAGTATTCCAACAATTCCAATCAAAATACACCGCGAGATAATACTGAGCAGAAAGTAGGATGTGAAAATGCCAAAGGAGATTTTATACCCACCAAATATACGGTAAAGACAACGAATCACAACCAGTTCGACTCGATTTACACACCACCAACAAAACGAAGATGCGTAGATTGCGTGAAGGAACCCGATCGTCTGACGGATGACGCAAAACCATCCGACAGACGGATAAGCTCAGATATTTCTGCAAATTATATTGGGAAACGTAATAAACCTTCGGCATCTTGTGTGGATTCACGAAGTATGAGTGAATTGGACTACGCGGACTGGTCATTGTCCAGTTGTTCCGGAATAAATAACACAAACATTTATATGTGACCGATTCTATTTCTATTTGTTCAACACAACTCTACTGGCTTTGACAATTTCATTTTGATTTTTTTCTCAGCTCGCATCTGTTATCACGCGAATTTCCCAGTAGATTATGTTCGCTTCACACAACTGAATGATAGTAATAAACTTGTTCGGTTGTGACGTTGGAATTCATGTCTCGACTGGGTACGGATAGCCTTTACAAACTAACAAGCAACAACGGATGAATGACTACTTACAACCAACTATTAATCTGGACTGTTTCCTATTAAGAACCTTGTAGGTTTAACGCATGTCCTGACGACAGCTATAAACTAGCTCCTATGAAGTCGAATAATTCTACCCAAAAACAATGATTAGAGACATTTTTGTTTGCTAGTCGAGAGTCATATTGTCGGAGGTCTGAATCGAAATTGAAGTGAACAGAATAGAAAAAAAATAGCGAAGGCGAATCTCTAGAAAGGACGGGTCCAAAAGCCACTGAGTCAGCAAGTTGACACTTAGTCGTGACCTCAACCGTTCAGCGGATTTGGATCCGGCTGACTGGATTGCCTTCATTGATCACCGTTACCATTAAGAGTTTGCATATTTTCCGAACAAGTCATGCAGTGACAATTTTGATGCACTTTGCAAATCAAGTGGATTTTATTATGGTGTTTGCACAAGTGATGTCACTACGATGATTTTAAAATCGTAAACAAATATGAAACAGCATGTGCTTTGTTATTGTTTAGAACGACAAAAGAATTTCGACTGGGGAATGTAATGTATCATTAGGATATTCAAATAGTCAGTTAGAATGATCACCAGAGAAAAGTTGTACAACTTCTGAATCATATCTTTCATATCTTTCAGAATAACATTTTGTGTATGTCGTGCACTTCCCTAGTGCTTGAACAATATCGATAAACACTAATCAGCCTATGGTTTACCACTCTCATTCTCGCCTAATCCGATCGTTTCTTATGTTTATTTTAATGCCAATGCGTGTCTTGATTAGCGGCTGGTAGTCATTATTGTGATCGTTTTTCTCACTCGTCTTTGGATACTACAGTGTGAGTGACACTGCAGGGACCACAACGTGGGAAGTCTACTCGACCGTGATCGCACTTATTGAGATATCGGTGCGATGAACTTTGATGACCCAACTAATTAGGTTTGTCACTGTCCTATCAGTTACGATCAACTTTACCTTATCTCACCGCTACATTGTGTGGATTCTGATTGGACGTGTGAGCTACTTCTAGAGATGCCTGAACTTGTTCTTTGTTGTGCTAATCTGCCCGCAAGTTTGTGTCGCGCAGTAACACAGTATCCTAGGTCGGTCGCAAAAATCGCGCTCAAGTTGCCTAAGCGGGAGTGAATCGCGAGTTGCCGCGCACAACAAAATAAAAAAACGGAAAGTCTATAGAGAACCCACGCTATTGCCAGCGTTGACCGATCCGAGGAAAGACTTAGCTCATCTGTACATTAGACTTAAAGAATCATGTAAACACGTGATAGGGACATGTTGTATACCTGATACCTTAGAACCATTCATCAACGAATTCCAACCGCGTGTTATCAAGGCGCATTTCAAATACGGCGAGTTCGCAATAGTCTTGAAAGAGTTTGAAACTTTCATCGGGTTGCAGTACGCTTGAAGATTTTATGGGCATGACAGTTCAACAGAGCTACTATAGTGTAAAGCATTTAGAAATCTGTTGGCTCGGGGAAAATGACTTGAAAACATTTTCCAGGAATGAGCAGACATATTCAGCTTGTTGGCAAGCACAACCGAATCGAAAGAAAGGTTTGGATTTGTTAGAGAAAGTGGTATGAATTTTAAAGATTTGTTACAAACAATAGAGATATGCAAACCTTGTTTGCGCATGTCCGCAGAATGTCGGCCTCGTTTTACGATATTGTCTGAGGCAGGTAGCAGTTGAAAGATCGATTGAAGTGGCCAGCTGATGACACGGAAAAAATATCTGAAAACTTTAACCGGCTGACTTGCTCGTCAGGGTCCAGTTAGATTGACAGGTGAGGGTCCGCGAGACCCTTTGACATGAAGGTCAAAGATTGCGGGTGATATGGCTTAACATCAAAATTATTAAGGTTCTTGCATTCGAAATCTTTAATTTTTTGTATAGCTGTTCAGATTACTGTCTTACAGTTGATCTTTGCCTTTTAGCGTTCGTTTTTCACCTTCTAAGTGGAAGATGTTATGAGGTGACAACCAGAACAAGAGTATGAAGGCACAAGGTCAATGATTGTAAACATGAAACTGAGTCAGTCAGGTATGATCTGACCCTATTGTAACCCGATCTGTTCACAACCACGGAAAAAAGATTCATCGAACAAATCCACTTTGTGAATCCATAATAATGTTTTATTTCTCATTATTTGATGCAGGCCTGCAGTGGTACAGTGGTGAACGGTTAGTTGTAAGTTGTGACAAACTACACCATTTCTAATATTATTTGGAAATAATGCTAAAATCGTTCAGGACTATCGTTCAACTGGTTCATTCGGATAGCGCTCACAGATGTGAAATGTGGTGTGTTAGCTAGCAATATTCTCACGTACGTACTGTAAGATACTAGGATTATTTGTGTATTGTGGTTTACACCGCCGATCATGAGCGGCATGTGGTGACTGCAAGTGCACTTTGAACCCCGTTGTTTAAAAACTGCTTGTGTATATGGAGTCCGCTGCGTACAGTTTACATTGCTGTCTCCAGTTTCGTATTCTGTTCGGATCGTGATTCTTAGTTCTGGATGGTTTTATAAACTCGTGAATTCCACACCTTTAGAATTAGTGCTTTTACCGACCAGCATAGTGATATCCTCGGTATTCAGCATCTACCTCAATGAGAACAACCAGAAATTTGCAAGCAAATCAACCAAATTCATTTAAACATATCTCAGGAATTTTTAAGAATTCAGGAAACCAGTTAGCAACCTGAGCAAGGATCGAATCTCGAAATGCTCAAAAACCAATCAGAGTGGGTAAGGTTATCGTCCTTTAATTTTTTTGTCAGAGAAAAACTATCTGATTAAAAACGCAGCACGGAATTAAATGGGCAAAGTTCGGAAAACTGCCTTTTGTAGAACAAAGGAAAATCCAAGCGAAATGAAGACTGAATTCATGTAAGATTTCGTCGTCGTACTTGTTGTCTGCTGTAATAATTATTAAAGTGGAGAAGTTACCACGGCCACTAGAATGCTGCCGGAAAGTACAACCGATTAACCCCAAAAGACAACGTTTTGGTCGTTCCACTGGATTTGAAGTTCTGGCAACTCCAGTCTTAAGTTATCAACGAAAATAAAGCGCTGTTTCTACGTTCACTGTGAACTAAATGCTCTCCTGATAAAATTGGTTCGTTCACTCTCTGGATAAGTGTATCGGAGAATAATTTTCCCAGGATTTCATTGCTTTAATTTTAAATTTGCAGATTCTTTACCTTATGTAATTTTATGAGCAATCGAAACTCAGGCGAACGCAGAAGTCAGCTGATTTTATTCTCAAATCACCTCAGCCACATTTAGAAAGGGGTAGAATAAGGAATAAGACGTCAAAATCAGATAACTCGAAACTGCTGTTCGGTTCGTTACATGCCCAACTGCGCGCTTTTGCGCATGCAAGGCTGTCTACTGCTCAGCATTTGAGTAGACAATTTCGGGATGCCTCTTTAGCAGCTATAGGTAGATAGCCCTGGCTTCTGTGGTGAACAAGATCGTTTTAGCCATTCATTGTTGATTTTGTACTTCAGAATGACTATTTATTGTCTTTTCCTCTTGTAATTTACTCTTTAACTGAGCCGCATATGGCCAGTCGACGTCTGTTTTTGTTTTGGTTGTCGACATTCACACGTCAATCGCCTCAACGGCAAACGAATTTCCAATGCATGTGATCTCACCCACTCCTGTTTACTGACACTTATATCGTGTCTGTTCTCTGAGGTCACACGTTTCACGGCATATCGATCGTGTTACTTGCGCAATCAACGCACGCCTACACAACCACACCATTAACGGGCGTGGTCACGTTCTTATTTGTGCTGACTATTACTTTCTCTCTCGCCCTCCACTGGTCAGCTGAACTCATTACGCGCACTAACGCATGAACCGCGATCGACAAGACTTTGACTCTGTTACCCCTGCCATTCGTTTTAATTCGGGAGTTTCGAGCTTATTATTTTCATGTGTGCACACACAACTGTGTGCACCCAACTCACTTGTTTCATTGGCTCCACCCTTGAGAGTCTCGTGTTGCCGGTCTTTCCTGTTTGATGTACCGAGGTTTGTAAGCGCATTTCGACAGCGAAGCGCTGTCTTTCTCCTAAACGCCGTTGTATTTAGAAGTATCCTGACTGCTGGATTGACCTACAAACTTCGCTACTCATTGCTGGTGCATTTTTTACATTTAAATAATTAATTTATGTCAATAGTTCTGCTTTCCACTGCGTTAGATGCAAGACTGTATGTGTAACTTACTCTTCACGACCTACCACAGGAAAGGCATTTACTTTAATCCTACAAAAAAGGAATTAGCATTCATAATTATTCCAATACAACACTATTTGTGATAAAAATTGGGGTCTAAAGTGAGAAAGAGGAAGGATAGGAATCTTGGAGTTCGCATATAACGTGGTATCGGTTGATCAGGAGACTGGATAAGAAGAGATTAACACAGCCTGTGCATCAGCTGAGTGCCTAATTAAGACATGTCGCTTTTTGGTGAATATGCCAGGGCAGACTTAGTGTAAGAACAAATAGTTTTGCATACTTAAGAGAGGACTGGTGAGGCGAATCGTGACCGCCTCCGCGGTATTCAGGATCCGATATCTCGCTGGTCTAGATAGCCGACCCCGGACTCTGTAAAAAAGACGAAACCTTCGATCACGCTTATCTTGTGGTTTATCTTGGATAGGTATGAAGCGACTGCTTTGGTGATCGGTTTGGGGGTTCCTGTTCTCAAGAATGCCGGGTTTTGTTCACGAATAGACCCTGGAAAGTGTCCGGTCATGTGAAAATAGGTGAAAAACGAGCTTGTTAGCCAGTTTGCTACCCTCAGATGTGCTCTCTTGGACTGTTCAAACAACTCAAACAATCTAAAGACCGGATTACGTCTGGGAAGCATCATAGGTTAATCAAATTTTCCACTAAAGTTACATTTGCTGGAGGTCGTATTTAGCCCCTAGATGCAAATTTCAATGAGAAATAAGCATATTGCTTGTCAATCTTACAAATATATAATAAAGTAAACTGGTGAATGTAAGAGAATCCTAAGCCGAGAAAAAATGATATGAACATTTTTGCCTTCAACTGTCCAGAAAGCTCATGTCGCCTCCTGACTATAAGTTCCGCGTATTTCATGCAAATTGTGCTAGCACCTGGTGGTCGGTTCATCCTGTATGCGTATCGAGATTTACTTTGAAGGACAGAAAAGAGGTGCCCTCGCGGACCATCCCTTGATAACTACGAAAGCAAGCGCTTTTGACATCCTTTGAATGCTCCAATACCATATGCTTTTCTAAACACATACTATGGTGAATTTCACAAACTTTTCGATTTCTACACTGTAGGTACACTCTTGTTAAAACCTCTGCACTCTCCCAAGCCTGTCCATGAAGTCTGCTTGTGGTCAGTACATTCAAACGAAATTATTTGAATGGTCCAAAAGTCATTATCGTAAAACGGAGCACAGATGAGAGTGGCACCACTTCAAGTCTAACTTACAATGAGTGCTTTGAACCTTTACTAGCAAATGCCAAGAGAGCCGTGGACATAATTAAGCCCGTAATTGACAAACAGATTATATCGCTTAAGTTCATGTGCCTACTGCATAACTGCTGGCAAAGACTGATAATGTGGTGTAAAATTTGGGATGACATATAGGGCAGTTTGTTTAAATTAATTATATCTGGTGCGATTCGTACAGACATTGAGATGTGGCTAACTCATGCGTGAAAAATTCTGTTTTTGGTTGGTTAATAATCTACGAGGTCAAAGTTAAAAATTTCACTGACAAATTTTTACCTATGCTACACCAATGTACACTTCTACCACCCTTTGCGATTACAGGCTAGAAAGCGTGCATCTCAGTTATGCCACTCATAGTACTTCCGGAGGGGATTTACTATATTTGGCTTAATCTGGCCTGCGCTCAATTTAACTCGTCCGAACCCAGGCATCAGGGCAGCCTGATGATGATGAACGTATTCCCTGCGCCTAGTCCGCGGCAGAACTGGACCAGACCAAACACAAACCTACGGCTGTGTTGAGGACAAGATGTTGTTGCTTTAACGAGGTTTCAGTGCGGTCAAATACCAACAGAGTAACTCAATGACCCATTCGATGTGTTATGTTTAGGCTACAGACGTAGGACAGTGAGATGAAATGAACAGTTCAATCAAGCACGCTAGCACGTACACACACATCACTGTCCATTTCGCTTTCGAACGTCACAGTTGTGTTTGGACTACGCATGCACCTACAACCTAACTAGCACAAACAAAACACTGAGGTTTGAGCCGCGGGCGCTGCGCGACTGAACCACTGGTCAGCAAGTGCTTAAGGCATCACGCGATTACAAGCTGTCCGTGATTCGCGTACGGGCTGAAGCTTTAATTGGCAGAGCCGAGATAGATATCTCCCAGTGGGCACATTTGATTGAACTAGCACGCTTAGCTATCGGATGTGCGTCGAATGAGGTTATCACAGGAGTGACCGCTCTGCCGAGACAATTCGTGCACAAATTCCGCTTGTGCCATGGTGAAAAAAAGCAAATGTATCCACCTCTCGAAAGGTGTCGGCTGACGAAGTTTCAACTAAACAAAGTGAGAGAGTTGGTTTTTGCGTGCATACTAACAGTGCACCTGTTAGCCACAAACAAATATGGGAAAACGAAAAAGATGGGTTGCTCGGATTCAAACCTCTGACCTTTGTGGGAAATTCTACAAGAACTGAAAAATATGATGATACCTAGACATGAATGGCTTCTTCGCTGTTCACCCTACACTGTCTTCCTTTTGGATCTGTGAACAGATTCGTTCCAAGGAAATAGCATATACCTAAAAGATGTCTGTATGGTTTGTATTGTAAAAGTGTGGATGGAATCTCTCTGTTAAAGAATTTATAGGACCCCAACTGTGATTCTTCGTCAATTCCTTGCAAACTGGTTCAAGCCAATTTTGGGAACGAAGGTAGAGTGCCGCTGAAATAAAATGTCAAATTTAATCAGTTTCTCGTTTATATATATATATATATATTTATATATATATATATATATGCATAAGCAGGAAGTAGTATCTGGATGTGCAAACAAAATTTTCCCGGGAGCACACGACTGGTTTCGCGGTTATTATCGCTCGTCAGGTATGCGTACCCGGTGCTCTCTTGTCCAAACACCCACATACTTGTACACTCCGAATTGATATTTCTTATCAGAATCGAATCTGTAGCATCAGGAGTGTGCATGGAAGCTCTCCGTCGAAGGGGCATTCTGCCCTCGTTCCTAAGGTTGGCTCAGCCCAACTGACAAAGAATTATCAACGAATCACAGTTGTGATTCTTCTGTGGACTCTTCGATGAAGAGCTTCCATGCACACTCCTGATGCTACAGATTCGATTCTGGTGAGAAATATCAATCAATTTGGAGTGTACAAGTATGTGGATGTTTGGACAAGAGAGCATTGGGTACGCATACTTGGCGAGCGACAATTTTCGTGAAACCGGTCGTGTGCTCCCGGGCAGGTTTTATTCACGCATCCAGATACTACTTGCTGCTTCTACATATAGAGATATATATGTCTATACATTTGCATGAGCACAGTATGGTGAAATTGCGTGGTCCAAGTGCTCGGTTATACGTACCACAGGTTTCGGGTTGATTACACAAGAAGTGCTATTCCGCAGGGATACGAATTTCACTTTGGTTTTTGAGAGAGGGCTATGGCATTGACAACTGCTCAAACAGTCAAAAACCGTCTGACTCCGACTAGGTGAACGACACTGTCCTACTGATAAAAGATTCATTTAAGTTGCTGTCATTTTCCAGTTGACTAAATGATAATGTAGGCATGATTGAGATGCAGTTCGCACCTTCGAGGTGTAGAATGTTGTTGCAGGGCTGGAATGACTCAAACCCAAACCTGGATGAAGAGGACACATTTAGCTATTTGGGTAGTTGTACCTCACCTGGCGATCGTATATCCGACGAAGCGCCTTCGGGCCTACAGAAGGCATCTGTGGCGTCGGTATGAGATTCTGCTATCCATCAAAGTTTGGGTACATGCAACAGGCTTGAAGTCGATACTGTTATGCGGCTCATGCATACAGTCGTTGATAGCAGTACATATGTGGAAACCGACTGTATTGGAACACCGTTGTCTTCGCAGCATTAGCGGAATATCATAAGAAAATTTGGTAGGTCATTCAGAATTTGGGCAAACACTCATGGGTCCTAAAGATTGAATTTTTAGAACTTTCACTGAATCAAATTAAGTTGACTTCGTCGGAACATGTTTTTTGCAAATCCACAGGACGACTTCGGCGCTGCACGTTATCTCCGCAGGCGGGTAATAATTGGAAGACGGTCGAGATGGCCGTTCAGTGACACGACAAAAATCACAAAAAGTTCTGGCCAGTTTACTAACCCCTTTTAGGTTCATTTAGGTTACCTAACTGAGGTCCATGAGACCCCACTCAAGCGAAAACTGGAGACAATGGGCAGTATGACTCGGCGTTGTAGTCAGTGGCGTATGATTTTTCAAATCGTTACATTTGTTTGCAATCAACCTTTCACCACCCCTAAGTCATTCTTTTTTTGAATGATTGATCAATTCTCAGGATTTTGGTCAGCTGACCCTCAAGGATTTATCAGTCCCATCGCATTTAGTACCCCGGGATAAGGAACTGCCACCATCCAATGGGGGAACAAATTGAGGTTATGCATCGATTCTGAGATTTGCATGACATAAACTGTTTCGTAGTTGTGGCTCAGCGCAGACCTTCTTTGACCTTCTCCCAGAGTCCACTTGAATCCCAGGCATTTTGTTGAGACGACAGCCGCATTCAAAAGCTTCATGCATAAATGAATTCGACCACTGTCCTCCCGAAACATTTGCTTGGGATGAGTACTTTCCTCGTCGGTGTGACCACAGACTAGGCGCAAACAAATGTGAGATCGGAGCACAGGATAGTTTGACCCCACAGGTGTTGACCAGAATGACCAACAATCCTCGAATGCTCCACGTTACCGTTGACCGATGATAATCTGACTGATCTGAGTGTAACTCCTAGACGGCGATTGGGTTTACCAAATGAGCCGATGTTCCTTTTTAGGGCAAAATTTGGTGTTCGCCACAACCAGTATGTGGTCAGAACAAACTTGGGTAAAACAATCTCTGTTGCCGGTCCGATCGACAGGGAGAGGAAATCAGCCTCCGACGTGCAATTCCGTCCTGGCTAAGTATTCACTTTGGGTCTTAAACCCACTCCAATGATCATAAAGTCTTCTGAATGCACACGTCAGCACAATGGAGGTAATTTCCAATGGAATTCACCTCGAACCTCAAGAGAGCTGCAGTCAGGGGTCGCACGCACAGACAGAGTGAACAAAATACGATGCTTCGATCGGCTGTCATTGAAACGCACAGAACTGTCCTATAGAACTGCACATAAATCACTGTTGACTGGATCTAGCGTAGCAATTTTACGCTCGTCTCGCCCGCTCATTATTCGAACATTTCGTGGCGCATGGAACACAACTGGGTTAGCGAACTCCAATGCGAGAGTGAGTTCAACGTGTATTGAATTACGTAAACACTGTATTCCCACCGAAATGTTTCACCGGTATTGAATATAGTTTACGTTCTTCTTTTCCTTTCTGGTTTATTAAAGATTCACGGTCATTTTTGTCTCGGATATCGGCCGAATTTTTTACGTCCACTTTCGTTAAGAAACAGAGAAGTGGTCAGTTTCTTCTTTTGCTTACTTTGGGGCAAACGTGCTGCTCATTTGTGAGATTTCGGCCAACGTTCTCCCGGATTTGTAGGTCATATTTAGTCATAATTAGCACGAATTTCAACAAACCGTGACCGGGTTTCAGCCGAATTCCTGACCATCCTACCCTAATGCGTTATGATTATTCCTGGCTGAGTGCTTTTATATTCTTTACAAGGCGATGCGCATGTCTCTTTCATTATTTTATTTATCACTTTTTTCTTCCCCTATTTTATTTGTTAAACTCACATTTTTTGACTGATATGCGACATTATTTAGTGTATGCAAAAGTTTATACAATACAAATCAAGTCAACCTAACAAGGCATTAATAATGCAAATTGGATTTCATTTTTTGTGTATGGTTATAACATTACAATGAGCGATAGAAGTATTTTGACTTGTATTCACTTATCACTAAGAATCCAAAGTTCAAACAAAGCCAGACGCGATAACCGATAAACAAAATAAATTACTGTTTTTTCTTAATTATGCCAACTTTTAAGAGACCAAAATGTATTCATGTGACGAGTGCCGAATACGGTTTGAAAAGATCTGTGCCTGAATACAATGAACCTTAAGTTAATCGAGTTACATTGTCCTGCGTATGGAATATATTGGGCGATTGGAAGACAATGATATGAATCCGATTTTTAGGCTTGTATCTCGATTCCATTGCACACACGGTGCCTGAATGAAGTATAATCTTGTAATGAGTCATTGCAATGAATCGATCCCCATCAATTTGATTTGTCGATCTCATGGTCTTAAATGTTCAAATCTCACTGCCAAAGCTTGTTTGTCATCGATCAGTTGTCATCATCTGTAACAAATACAAACCCGGCCCACTCAAAACGATGAATTGGTAAGTTTCATTCGACTGTTTTTGATTAGTTTTGTGGCTTTTTCCAGACAAGGCGGTATCCGGATTGATTGGAAAAAACGAACTTTTTGATTATTTTGAGTAACCGGTTCAAGACAATGTTGTATTACCACATCAAATGGTACATCACTTCTTCAGCGAAATCTAACATAACTCAGAATTTGTTGTATTGGGTTTATATTTCTTCTAGAAAAAGTAAATCGGGGTTTGGATAATACAAGCATGAGATTGTCTAATCTCATCCGGACGAATGAATCTACTCTTACCAAGGGAATAGTCAACTTTCAATTAAACTGACAACAAGTGGCATTCATTGACAAACTCTGATCATCTTTTGAGACCCTTAGTAGTCCCCACTGCATCCTGGATGATGGACATTAGTTCCTAATAATTAATAAATGTTCTAATAGGGCAATGAAACCTGTAGTGTTATGGTAAGCATTGTTACGTCCGTCTGTTTTTTCATATTTTTATAGATTACCGGGGTGGGGGTGTGTGGCTGATCAAAATGTTCGCTTGATGGCTGGGATTGCCGGGTCTCACCAACTATATCATAGCTACTGCATACATAAACCAAGTAGATCGTGAATTTTTTTTTGGAGTGTTGTTATGATACACATCTGCAAACAAATTTCTCAAATTTCAGTCAATTTTATTGACAAAACGGTACAATCAGCAGTAAGAAGTGATAATTTCAAAGTTTCATGGAAGTGAACCGTAAAATTCAAAAGTTTCGCCTCGCAAGCTGTAAGTATTCAAAATTGGCTGTACTCTGATTAATATGGTCCGTAATCAATCCTAAGTGCAAGGAAATTAAATCATATTTGTATTGCCATTGCATAATAATTGTAATTGCTTTAGTAGTTTTAACAATTCATTAATTTGCTGATTATCAATCAGTACTGAAACAAATATGGATGAGGCAACCACGAGACAAATGGGCATTTTTTGGTTGTCATTCTATCAACAAACATTTAAAACTGGATCACGTGTACAGTCGGATGATGAGCAAACCGGAAGTCACATCAAACAGGCGAGCAGTTACGTGAACCTGAATTAATTGTGCGAAAAATTCTACGGAAGTAATAAATTACTAAATATTTAGTGATCCGAAATGAACAGAACGGTCCGCAGCTGCAGGGTTAAAATCATTGTCGCCGGAATGTCAGCTGATCTATCGATCGTTATTTTCTGGGGAACACTCTTTCGAGATTTGAAGTGACCCGAGAATTGCCTATTTTACATAATCATTTAATGGTCAATTGAATTACCCATCAGGATGAGACTCAGAACTCATCTTCCTTCCAAATATAATTGTGAAAGCATTCAACTTCGGTGAAAATCGATCTGAAATCAGATTTACCTTGCCACTCATTTCGTGCCAAAAGGTTTGTATCAGTGATGTAAACTGGTTGCTTACTTTTATAATGAGAAGACAATGACAAATTTGATGATACTTGGATCACAATTCTCTTTGGACAGAAGGGAAGCAATGAGCTGAATTGTCAATGACTTGAACGTTTCCCGAGTCAGATCATGATGGTTACCGAGAACTAATTGCCAAGTGAACTAGAATTAGTTATGGCCCATTGTCCATCAAAAAGATAAGTCTCCGCGAAAAATACGAAAAGACAGTAGACTGCAAAATCGAAACTGGAGAACCGTTGTAAAACAATGTAGCAGTCGCGTGATTCTCCTTAAAATTCACAACTATAATGTGCGCTGATTCGAAACGGAGGTGAAAGCATTGAGTAAATGACGAATGTAGAAATTTCAAGCGTTGACAAGATTCATTCCGGTGCTATTCGCATGCAAACTCTTCAAGGTTGCTTGTTTTTACCGTGATGTAACAGACGGAGACCGCTGTAATATCAAAATCTCCTGATCCAATCAGAAAGCAAGCAATAATCGGACTAGAATTCACTTATATTGGACGATTGAATAAGAACCGCGGATGTCCAAACTAGACTCGGATGAATTGTGCAAACTGAACTGATTGAGCTTAGTGGAAAAATTACTCAGCGAAGAGGACTCGATAAATAATGATCATCGAAACCGGAGTTTACCTTGACGTAACCGCGTTTAACCAATGAAATTAATTCTATTTCGCAACAGTTACTTTGCCGAGTATGTGGCCGGCGAATGGGGTACACCTGTGTGCAGATTTACGTGCCAATGTAATTGTCAAATACAACATGCAAATCGACTTGTCCACATTTCTCAAGCAAATTGATGATCAGAATGAAAACGTTCAGTTCTTTGTGAAAAAGAAACTTCATCCTTCCAGTCCATAGTACAAAGACATTCCAAAGTTACCCGGCAAGATTGTTCCACAAGTGAACAAAAAAAGAAACCAGAACATACTGTTTCCGCATTCTTTGAAATGCCCAATTTGCAAAATGCTCACAAATATTCCCAAGTTTCGGTACAAACATCGTGTTTTGTTTCCAGGATGAGCCGGGAAAAAAATTGAGAGTGGTTTACTTTTCACCTGTAAGAAGAATTGAGCAGTCAGTGTTGAAAATCGGATGCCAAACATGAATATTTTCGTAGAAATATCTAAAAGATTTGAATGGAATTATGATTATGTCCTAGCTCGTGTTTGCCAAGTCTTTTTGGGTCCATTTGAGCAATAGTGAACGAATACTAATACGGCTGGATTTTAACATTTCGACTTAGTGATGTTTGATGAATAACGATTTTTAGTTTGTCCACTGAAACACAAAATGTACTTCGCTATCAGTCTTCTTGATCAGACCTTTCAGTGTAAAGCCATCTTGTTCACACTCTGACTAGGTTGTCAAATATATTACGGAACAAATGGTTTGCACCCAAGGTGTTCTTCCGTTGTCATGCTCACAATTCTGGTTTAACCTGTTGGACAAAATAGTTCGTTCGATAGTCATATTCACGATCTGATCGGCCTGACGTTACAACTGGCCTCTGTCGATGAGATGACAGTGTAGATTATTCTCTAGAATACGGCTGTTAAGTCGAGAAAGTGAGCGACTATAGAAGTATTAGAACGTGATAATTTGACGTCCAACACTCACGACTCTATACGCTTTGGTCATTGTCGGGCAATTAGATGAACATTAAAATAGTAAAAACTATTCACTACGATCAATAAAAATCACAAAACCATAATAGAATTGAGCTTGACAAATTTCCTATTCGTCCCGATTAGGAACTGATGAAAAAAGAAACAAAAACTACCCGGGAAACAGGTTATCCTAACTGAAACGAGACAAATGGTACGAAGCATGAAGCTTCGTATCATACAGTTCGGATTAGGACACAACCGCTAATTCGTCGATGGATAAATTTTCAATTGCTTGATTTATCATTTTGACATTTTATTCGTTTTTTTTTCTCGGCCATCATCACACGCACAACCAAGTTGCCGACATGAAAGCCCACGTTTTTCAGTCCGGGTCTCTCGTTTTGATTTCAGTCTGATGATGTTTATAGGTAATAGCCCAAATGAACATCGGTAGTCTAACCTCTGGTGATGAACAGAATTGCTGCTCTGTCCGACACTGTGCACGTAGGACAAAATAAAACTTTGATTTTCATCAGAGAAAACTTCCTTCTTCGCCAAAATAAGTTTGATTTGACAAATAGAAACCTCCGGGCTGGCATTTATTGTGGAATAAGATTGCACCATTTTCTCTCGTCAACGGCTCTGTCATTGAGAACCTCTAAAACAGGCGGGTATTTCGTTCATTTTTTAAAAAAAATATTACTTCGCACAGAAAATAAAATCAGCCAAAAAATGGGGGAAAATGAAGTGTTAATTCTGTCAGTCAACCGGAACTCTGTGTCTTACCAGGTTCATACTCGATTTTGGAATGAATAGTCCCCGTAAGACTGTCAGAGAGCTGTTCAAAAAAAAACCGAAGTTGTGTCGAAGACTCAAGGCCTAACAGTTCAGCTTGACGTCCTAGAGATTTGTCACATGTTAGAGGAAACAAGTGCTGAGATAACAGGACTTCTTGATGTGGAACAAATAACCGATAAGCGAGAGTCCGACTAATTAGTCATTGATTTCAATAAGTCATTCAAGGTCAAGTCGGAGTCATTCATGGCTGTCAGTCGAATGAAGTGAAGTACCGTTTGCCGTAATCTTAGCGCAATCTGAATAATTTTGTTCCAGTAAATGAGGGAACTGATTTTATCCTTGTTCTGTACCTAGTTTTATATAGGTCTAACTACTAATCAAGCCAACTAATGAACAGTGATAGACAGATTTCAAAAGCCGTTTTTCTTGGTCACTTTTGAGGTCTAGATAAAGTATATTTTTGTTAAAAATATCTAATAAGTGGGGAGAAATATCAGAGTTTTACTATTTTCTCTTCTGAACATGAACCAACACGAGTTTTTCCGAAGAAATGAATGTACACTGATTTGTACATTGTAGGTTTTTCCAAGGAAAAACCAATCTGGAAAGTTAGAAACTAAAAGGCTCCGTGAAATTCATTCCTTTGTCGTTCACGCTTTGTCCATCGGGAACGGAAAAACCCGTCTAGACAGACATTTGGGCAAAGAACAATGCACAAGAGGCGACCGAATTGTAAGCGAAAATTAGCGGGAATTTGCAAAGCAAATGAAGTCTAGAAACGTGTTTTCCGAGCAAAGCGAATGACTTTGGGCCATGGTTTACGATTTCATTTCTCCGTCAATTATCCCTTATTCTGTGTATACAAGCTTGGGTAGGTTTCTTTGGGCCACTTCGTGAAATTCAGTTTGAGTACAAAATGAATAGTGTTGCCATATTACTTACTATTAATCAGCTGATTGTCTGTTATTTTTTAGACCTGCGTGAGTTAAACACTGATACTTATGAGGTGAATAGCAAATATTGCATTGTGCAGAAAAATAAAAAAAATAACCAAGGTGGCAGCTTTTTGTGTTTTTGTTCAGAGCTGTCCATATGGGACGAGAGACTGACTTAAAAAACTCGTTGTATTGATGGCTGCGTACGCCTTTGTCACGTGTGAACTGTTGGTTCTTCTATCAGGCTGCTGTGATCGAATCGGGCTTTGGGTAGTTTCGAATTATTGTCACATACAGTTTATCAAACGTCCGTGACAATATTGTCTATATGCTATGCATTTAGGAAAGCCCAGGTTTGTCAAATGTCAGCCAACTGCACTCCCAGTTAGCAAGATTGATTTTAGTTGCGGAAATATTATTATAAATATATATACCGTACGCATACCTGACGAGCGGCACTAACCGCGAAATCGTACTCCTACTTCCGGGCAAATTCATTCACTCATCCATATACTACTTACAATTTCTATATACATATTGATAGATAAATAGATAGATTGATAGATAGATAGATAGGTAGATAAATGGATAGATAGATGGATAGACAGACAGACAGATAGATAGATAGATAGATAGATAGATAGATAGATAGATAGATAGACAGATAGATAGATATAGGCACAACAACTTGGCGCGTGGTAATTTCCATGCGCTCCGAAACTCATTTAGTTCGGACGTTCTAACCTTGAATCAGCGCGTTTCCGTATGCCTAATGGTTATTCATTCAGACGTTCGTATTGATTCACGAGACGAAATGTACCTTCTGCAAATCGTGTTGCATTTTAAGATTGGATTATAAAAGTCAAGCATACAATATTACCTCTTGATTGTATTGTTTGACTACATCTTTCAAGAAGTTTTCCTCGAAAACGATCAGCCAACGTACAAGAAAAAGTCGATGAAAATTGTGCACGCAGCCGACAATACCGCATTCTCCAATGATTACGTTTCGCGGTTAAAGGAAACAAACGTCCCGTCGAATGTTCGGTGCACTCCGAACTGAGTTCGAACTCGATTCATATATGTCCAATGAAGTAACAGATTGTCTAGAAACGCAATTTAGTCATCGCTAAGTCCATAACATGTGGTCTGATTGAACACGTGTGTGTGTGTGTGTGTGTGTCGAGCGACGGTTGGGAGAAGATTCATTGGCAAAAGTTTAAAGTACAAATGTTTACAGTGACCTAGTTTTGTTTTGCCTTGATTGACAGATTGAGAAAGAACACGGCGTGATGGACAGGCTTGCTTTCACTTAGATGTCATCATTCCGTTATATGATATCATATAAGATTTACAAGAACTGAGGAAATGCAACAGACGTATCGGACGAAAAGTGGTTAACCGCTGGGGTAGTAATCTATCATGGGCCCTCATCCACTGTGAACCACGTCTAGCTTTATGTACCGATGCGATCACAAATCAATGAAAACGACCGTATTGTTTCATAACGTATTCGACGGGACTGTTAGAGTCACGTCTACGTGTGCATTAAACCAAGACTAACGAAAAACTTCTTTGAATTTCCCCATCACCGACGTAATGCTAATAGTAGGGGACCGAACTGGCAATCTTTCACTCACCGGGAAAGATTTCTGCTTTTGCCAAGCTATGAGAATTACGGCCATCAGAAAAGAATGAAACACAAACTGCCCACTTCTATACCCCACTCAGTTAATCATGCCATCTTAAATGATCAGACACAAATTGATGACTGTTCGCCAGATTTTGTATGGTCATTATAAACCTCATATGGATAGTTGTAGGTGGTTGAACCCAGTACAGTCAGGAAACTGTTGTTTGGACACGGTGATTACGTAACAAATGCAAGTACGCTCATCCAAGACCAAGTCCGGTTGTTGATCGCACAGGTGACAGTGCATGTGTCAGCTTGGGAATTTTTTGTATGGTCAAGGCGTTCGACTCAAAAATCGTTCGTCCCGGGTTTGCGTCCCAGTTCGGGCGCAGTGGATATACACTGCTTATCATTTCTAACAAGCTGGATGAAACAGCTGTTCGGTGCTTCCATGGTTTCTTTATGGTGAATTGAGTGATAATATCACATGGTGAATTATTTCATCAAAACATTCAATCTCCTACTACTAAACAAAAATGTACCAAGTAATCAAGCTCTGTAGGTCATATACAAAGCCTTCGTCGTACTTAGGCTACCTGCAGAGAAATCATCTATCAGTAGAGGTTGATCGCTGCGAGATAGCGGACAGTAACCGTGCAAATCAGTGACGGATAGGTGCAACATCATGTGGTGAAGTTCAGCAAACCGTTCAGAGTCTGCCCGGTAGCGTAATGGCTAAGGCGTTCGACTCCGAATCGTTCGTCCTTGTTCGGGTTCGCGTCCCAGTTCGGGCGCAGTGGATATACACTGATTATCATTCCTAACAAGCTGGATGAAACAGCTGTTCGGTGCTTCCATGGTTTCTTTATGGTGAATTGAGTGATAATATCACATGGTGAATTTTTATTTTGTCGAAATAGGCTAGAATCAAGAATTGAATCCGTTTTCATTTTGCTCCCAAATTCATAATCACAAACAGTTTTCAACGGTAACTGGTTTGACATTACAAAGTGTACGGGTTGCGAATTTTCAATCTATCTCGCAAGTATTTGTCTGAGATTTCCAAACTCTTGGACAATCGCAAATTTGTACATCGTGTTTAAGTAGCAAATGATCAATGAACCAAAAAAACGACCCACCCGGTTTCATGGTCATCGTGTCTTGGCCAGCGTTAAAAATGATTTCTCCAAAATTATCGCCAATTTTACGCAGGCATTCCTTTTTGGCATTAATCTTTATGTCTAAATTTGGCAAATCATCCACGAATAGGGCTTCTTTAGATTGGTTTTATTGTATTGTATTGTATTGTATTGCATTGCATTGTATTTGATTGTATTCGACGTTTACGTACACAGGTGTTCGCATTTCACCCAGAAAAGATGCATTTGTCACCTCATCATGATACGCTGTGAGGGGAAGTAAAGCAAAGAATAAAACAATTAAAGTCACTAGAGACTGTGCGTAGAAAATCAGTCATGATCCATTCTCGATTGATGAAACTTCGAGCTAATTAAGGAACAGTCGATTTCCTGTAGACGTTCAACGGAAAGGTTATGAAACGGAAGGTATAACTTGTCCTGGTTTGAGAACGCTACTAAGGAAATGGTTGTTGTGTAAGGGATGGATGTAATACGAAGTCCACTCCATTGATTATTGACAAACCACGATGCACGATTCCGAATTCTTTATTTAGTAAACCAACGAAAGTGAGAGTAGAACAATAGAGGTGAGCAAGACGAACACATAGGTGAGGAAGTCTACGAGAGGAGAAATTTCGGAAAATCGTTTGAGCAGAATTAAATTCGACCGTGACTAGCTTCGAAAGATATTCGTATTGCAATAACAAATGTTTTCAACTGATAAAAAGGCGAGCAGCAAGAAATAGAAACGTATAACAGGTTGTCAAATCTTGCTCGTTGTTACACCGTTTCCCGGCGAATGATAACAATTCCGGCAACAGGGTCTTGTCAACGTGCTTGTTTTCGGCCGTTAACTATTTGCCAGCCTCATGAGTTGTAATCAACCCAACCACTTCTGAAAATGGCAAATTATTTTATACCCGTCGATTTTGGTAATGCCTTAGTGTTTGTTGAAAACCAAACGAAGTATACTTTAAAGGTAATTGAATATAAAATCGCATCAGTCGAGATGTCTGGCAAACACAATCTTTCTGGAGACTTGTTACATCCCCCCCTTGAATTTCCTTCGTTCTCTTCTTCAAGTTACATGGTTTCTAAGCGTGCCTGTCCGAGTCCACGAACAGCATTTGGGTTATGATTCGAGGTGCATCATTTTGCACTACGCTTAAATGTTTTAGTCTGATGCTCATTGTCCGTCCAATACAAGTTATGATGGTAAGCACAAAATGAATTTAGTCTGTCACCATCCCGTTTTTGGGGTTTGGTTTAGGTGGTTCCAATTTGACATCTTTCATTGTCATTTCGGACCTCGTTTGGACACCGATCGCATGGGTATTGCTAATGTGAGCGTCAAGCCACATCAGACACATGTCCAATTAAAATGTACCAACTCAGAATCGTGATTCTGCAAAGAACAATGTCCCGTTTTTTCAACTTAGCTTTTCGATTGCCCAAATCTGTGGTCATCAGGTCTGATAAGTTGTCTCCGGGTGTAGAACATCAATGTCAAATAAATCGAACGATGAAAGTCATTCGTCTGAGCTGGCAATAAAACATATCTTCAAATTCTCTACCTCGTTTTTCGAGTTTGCATACGGAATTGATGAATGTGTCAGGGATAAAAAAAAATGCCCCTTGAATTCCTTGTCCCGGGGCTTATTGGACCGTTCCAGTTTGGCTTTATCATAGCAGCTTGTGGCTACAAACGAATGCTAACAAATGCGTTGCGAGCAAGTAAAAAACAACAACGTTATTTGTGTTACCGCAACCAAGTTGTTGCATGCGTTACACACAATTGCACTAGTAGGTCAACTTTGCCTGGATCAACCTCGAACGTTTTGTCCTTCGAGAGTAGGCCTTCTTATAGATGACCGTTACATGTTCGTTCATTCACGCTATCACCAGGCGGTTTACCACGGAACTCTATTTTCACGATGCACGTTAGTCTAGGCGGCCGAGAACAATTTCTTTGACATATTGCTTGTCAAGCCGGGAAAAACAAAACGCGGAAGCAAAACAACAAAACTGATGCACAGATACGTATGCCGATGGGTCAACACGATACACTGCCGCATCAGGGGTTCAAATACCTCATGGCAAAATCTTCGGGTTCCAAGCGTTGCGCCAATCACGTTGCTACGGTTCGAATTGCCATTTACAAGCAATGTGTCCGTCAAATTCCTTGGGGAAATCATACCAGGTGAGTGGACTGATGGCTCAATCACGCCCGTAAATTGGTGATTATTTGTTGTTCGCCCCGTTCGAATCTTGTCGATGATTTCCAAGTTATAACATTGTTTTCACTATCATGCTGTTGTTGTTAGTTTTTGTTCGTACTTTAATGCCCCACCCGGTCGTGCAAACGGCCGTGTAAATCATGCGCACGAGGTCATTTGACCACGAAATTTTGACAAAGTAACTTCAACAAGATACTGCTAGTGTACCCACTGGTGATATGAACAACACTGTTCATTGCCTTTCAACAGAAAAAATTGGCAAAAGTTCACATCTGTCTCGACCGGGTTTG
Source organism: Fasciolopsis buskii (assembly GCA_008360955.1). Lineage (NCBI taxonomy): Eukaryota > Metazoa > Platyhelminthes > Trematoda > Plagiorchiida > Fasciolidae > Fasciolopsis > Fasciolopsis buskii. Next base: position 119,550 of record LUCM01005082.1, on the reverse strand, counting down.
TGTCCCTAACCGACTGATGCCTTTTTGTAATGCAAAACTCAAAAGATGATGTTCCGTGTGATCTCAAATTGCCTAACTCATTGCTATCGACTTTAACGGTATGCACAGTGGACAAGTAGAGAACAAAACATGTAGATTTTACAACGTGGCTAGATTACTTTCTGTTCTAAAACAACAGTGGAAATATGTTGAACACCAAGAATCAAAAGTCCTTCACGCGTGCTTTGTTTTTGAGCTACTCGTAGAAGAGAGGTGAAGCAAATGCTTAAATGTCTGACCAGTATTCACAAAACCACACAAGGCCGGGTCCATACTATTGGCTATTTGTAAGACGATTGCGACTTGTGAGTTTGGTAGTCTATTTTCCCGAATAGGATCTATCCCACAAATTGTGTCTTTTCACTGCTTTCCGCGTGTTCTCGTCTATGAGGAAGCCTAAGAAACGAAGATACATCGTACAGGATTGCATTCACTTTGTTTAATCCTATACTGTAACTCTAACTGCTAACTGACAGTGACGTTTACTCCAAACGGGTAATGGGAAAAAGAAACATGCGTAGGTCAACTCGAAGTTAATAAGTTGATGAACTGCACAATCGAGGAAAGATTTCAAACGAGAGAATGCCAACGATCACGACAATCATCCACCTTAACTACAGTCTCCGCCTATTTAGCGGGAGCATCCCTTAGGACCCAATCTAACAGTCTAAGTGGAACTATGGCAACCAGCCTAAGGGTACAGGTTTAAAAATCTTTTCCTTACGTCATCAACTGTCCACTTTGACCCGTCTTCCGAAGCACTGTACGCTTCGGAGTACACCACACAATGAAGGAGTCGTTCTGGGAACATTTGTGCTCTAAACCATCTACACTTAATGCCTGTTGTAAATATTGAACCGTGCAGTCATGTAAGTTTTGCTCAAATTCTAAAGCACTCAGCATTTTCTGTTACCATAGTCCACCAAAGGCTTGAAGGACAACGATATTCAAACACCGACAGCTTTCGCACATCTGCCTTTAATGTTCCTATTGGTGAGCCACATGGCTGCACCAGCCTAACAGATGCAGTGTGGGTACACCACTTTTGATCGAAATCGGATGTCAGTTCGAGACCACAATTACATCTTGATGAATACCAATCGAGCCTTGTGTATGTGCGAGGTAGAATCGCTCAAGCGGTTAGACCCATCAGACTTCCCTAACTCACCGCCCAAAAGCAACGTCCGATTTCAAGCCAATCGAATTCGTCAGCATCGTGTTTTTACTTCAAACGCACCAATCGTATACCAATTACAAATAAATCATTGTTTAAACGATCGAGGAAAAATTTGTAACCCCTATTCGAGTCCCCATCAGGTAGCACGTGATCGGTAAATTCTGTCCGACAGTTTTCTGTCCAAGCGAATAACACTGTCACTATTGTGATATGAGGACAAGACTATATGCATAATTAGCACAGTTAGAAAGTTGGAATGAAAAGACGAAAGTGGTCAACGTTGAAAAACACCACCTTGCTTGGTGAAAGATCTCGTAAGCACGAACGTGGATAGAGAGATTGGAAAATTGGAATGAACTCTTCTGAACTAACTGTCAACGAGAGGCACCACCAGCGAATTGTTTGTTTGTCGTTCACCCGGAACTGTCCGTCGCGCGATAACATATACATGACAAAGTATGAGCTCTACTACAATGAATAAATGTGAACAGTTGTTATCGGCAGACAAAATTTTGCTGAACAAATTTGGTTAAACCAAACGAATTTGGTTGTTTGTCCGATTTGTTAAATGCAGTCACACTTTCCCCGGAAGAAAGCAACATCGTTCAATTCCTTTGATTCGATACTATCGGTCTCACTGTATCATACCTTCCCAGTTCGCTTCTGTCTACTTAACCACAGTTTGGACACGTTCGCCTATAAAACGATTTCCTTGATGCAGTGCTTATCAGTTTAATAAATCGAGATTGATTTTGCATCATATGTTAAACCCTTTTCAGTAAGTTGATTCAGGTTAAATGGTCTTCGAATATAAGACAGTTGTGTATCTTTGAGTTCAACGTCAATCTAACGATTGTTGGCTGTCCGTGTGATCGTTAACTTTATTCTTTAACCATGAACCAAGCACCGCAACACAAACAAGATGCTATATTTCGTTCTACAATGTCGAAATTCTCGAGTTACTTGTAAATTATTTTTGTCAACTCCTATCGGTACGTTGTCTAAACTCTTCCCGTTATCAACTTGTGGCTTCCCAGGAATTGACTCGTCTGGCTATTCATCTTGTGCCGGTATTGCGTCCCTCCCTTTTTCGTTATTCTCTCCTATTCACCCTTGTTTATCACCTTCGACATACATTTCGGCGATCTTCAAAAGCCTACCGTGATCGTCGACCCAATTGTTTGATCGATAACAGCCAAGTGGGGCAAACGTCCGTCAATCAAAAAAGGTCAGAACTTAGAATCACAGATTGGCAGTTTGCTGTCGCATGGCTTCTTACCATTCATAAACGAATGAGATTCTGTATGGTCTTATGCCGCTTCAAGTTCCCAGGACATGATTTGCCGGTCTCGTATCCTCTGGTGTAATGGGCCTTAGCAACTAGAAGACAAACGCCTTCCACTACAATTGAACATCATTCGTGCAATAGATCCGGTTTCTTATTTCTTTCGATCGATCAGTGATGAAGCTTTTAAAATTTTACGTCCATTCCCTGTTTTCAGTGGTAATAATACTACACCTTGTTCCGTTTTCGTTCACGGTTCTTACGTATTTTGGACGTGACTAAACTTCTTTTGCAAGCTACCCGATTGGTCTGTGGAACAATGTGGATTCTCACTGAACATGCAGCCGGGAAGAAAATACGGTGCTGTTAATACAAACGACAAAGCGGTTAGTTAGGCATGTCAGAATTAAACGAACAAGAGAAAAAATTGATCAAAGAGACCGAGTCAAACCATCCGTGAAACATTTCTCTTCAAAGAACAAGGCAAATTGCTTGGATGAGTTCAGACGTGGAGACCACGGACAGGCTGGCGTTTTAAAGCAAAACGATGAGTCACAAAGATCGATGTTTAAATCGTTGTACAAATGAGACCATTTTGGAGAAAATAAACGAAAACGAGGAATTAAACAAAAGGCCAATAACGAAAATCAGCATTATCATCCTTTTTCAGCCTTGAACAACCGGAAAAGCCTCATTGACAGCCTTCTTTACTATCATTTTACATGCCCAAATTTGGAAAAAATGAATAAGCTAAGAGGACGGAAACTGAGTCTACACGGGCAAGGGAGTAAGAGTTAGAAACGAATTCCCCAGTAGCTAACCTGCCGAATGCAGTTTAACTATAAAAATTTCACCTGGTTTCAACCTTTTTGATCCGACTGCGAATGAAGTCCGAGAAAGCGACTGATCACAGTTCGTTCCCATTATCTTCATTATTTCGAAGCATTTGATCGAGAGGTTTTCTAAGTCCCAACCATGGAGACAGAGAATACCCATTTTCCCTGAATGTTTTCCATTTCATTCCATGGTGTCACTTCATCTGTTTACCTGCACGTGGTTTCTTCTTGTATGGTGAACGACTGGGAAACGAGGCACAGTAAGGCAGACGGATGTTCCCCATTGGTAACACGTGATCCAATCAACTAAACGCAATTCGTTTTGGCAGACTACTTTGTAAACTGAGTATCCAATACTAGATTTCTAATCTGCACATTGGTCCCGCCGTCAATCTATCCAATCTGAACCATACTACTTGAACGTGGCTGATGGAAATCACCTAGGCAAAAATCATCAGTGCCACGCCGACTGCATGCGTCCAGCAATCGTACGACGAAACAGACCACAATAAAGCGCGACAAGTAAGAGATTTTGACTTCCGTCTTTTAGTTTCTTTTCTAATGAAACGAAAGTGTATATCGTTTTTCAGGAAGGGGGCCGCGGTCAACGGACGGCTGCCTTGTGAGGAAGTTGACCGGCTTTAGCAGGATTCGAAACCGCAGCACTCATGTCCAGACGCCAAGACCTTATCCGCTCGGTCACCGGCGGCCAATAAAACGTCAACTGATGGCTATTCGTTTAAATTAATAAAATGGGCACTTAAAGTTCCGAGTAGGTAATCGAATCTTGGGAATCTCAATCGGATTTCTCCAATACAGGCCAAAAATAGGCCAGCGAGATTCTTTTTAGAAAATTATTTGATCGTTTTTGTTTGCTTTTCCTTTCCAATCAACTCGGCGGAATCAGGTTATTCCTGGGTCATTTTGGGGCTGGTAAGTCAGTCCTCGGGAAACGTACAACGTCCGAACTAAGTGCTATGCTAGAAAAAGGGCAGAATACGATTTCGTTTTTCAAAAAATGAATGTATGATTCCATTTTTCAATTGATTTTACTCTTTTCTAACATTTTCTGATCTTTTCTGTTCGTCAACACAGCCTACTAAAATAGAAGCAATGGAAACTATTATTCAGTTGGTCGCATGTTGTGTCATGAGTCTCTCACATACTACTTAAGAAATATAGACAAACAGGATAAAACTGCTACACTCCTCAGAATTGGTTGTTGGCGATTTTCTGCTAGTTCACTTTTAAAGTCTGTGGCCGTAACCGAGGCCAGAAGTGTGCACAATTTCCTGACAAACGACTCGGAGCAGAATTTCTATTTTTCTAATTTCTGATACAAAATTTTTTGCCTTTTTACGTGTAACATACTCGTCGTCTCCGGCTATTCATTCAAAAGTTTCAAATACCTCATTTGTTTTACCCCAGGTTTTTTTATATCAACTAAAATAAGCAAATGAAATGAGCTTTCTTCTAGGCCGAATGGTGATCTTGGACGCATTCGATTACTCATGTGAAAATGAAGCTGACTGCTGAACGAATACATAAAGCTGATTAAAGCAAAATAAAAACAAACACTAGTATCAACCTGGGTATCAGCTTCCTTCTCAAGTGTTTATCAAAATATTAAACAAATAACTGGGCATTTTTATCCATAGACTTGTTCACAGTTGTCATCAGCGCTTATCCGGTTAGGTGGAACATGTTGAGTACCGGGCGATCCAAAAAAGCTCTCAATTGTTTGTCGGTATTTAACATCAGGACAGAACTCCGTTTCGTCATCGAAATCCATACGGCTACGTCTGCTCTTTTGCACATCTCTAAAGTTCCGGGTCCACACGAATGACAAATCATCTACGGAATGTTTGGAATATTCAATTTGTTGCAAAAATCAACGTTTATTCGAAGTTCGGATCGGTTTACATTTATATTTACCGAATTAACCTGACACCAAACTGCATTCGATCAATAAAACAAGAGGTGTGACCGGTGTAATTGTATACGCTAAAATATAATACGCTTATCAACAGTCCGTTTCCAGTAATCAAACAGGCAGTATAGAAGTTATTCTAAACTCCCAACGTGTGTAAACATCCTCGTGCTTACGCATTTCCCATACTCGGTTTCCAGCCTGGAAATGAATGCCCAAACGAAACGCAGGCAGATTTTGTCCATTCGCTTTTTTTTGTCGACACGAACAATATTTGATTTTTTCAAATAGCCAACTATTCGTGTCATTCAATGACCAACTGTCATTTGGTACACGAATGATAAATAAGTATCGATCCATCATCACAGTGTTCAAATGATGATAGGCAGTTGGACGATCTTGTCTTCCATCTATTTCTTCGAGGATCCATCCATCACGTAACACGGTGTATATATTGAGAAGACATTACTTTTTTCCATAGTTTAGAAATAAGTACATGTATATGGGTATGCAAGCATACATTATCTCGAATAGGTTTAAGGAATTAATTTTATTGTTGTCCAAATAAGATGTTTTTTTAAAAACAAATATGCCCACCTTTAGACGAACTAAATGTCTGCGCTAGACTGGTTCTGTTGCATTTACTGTTTTCATCAAACCACGAAGTTGTTGCAAAAAACAAACACTTTGTCTTGTCTGTCTAATATGACTGATACGCTATTCAACATGCATGAATATTAATCACTGATCTGAGTAGGCAACAAACCCCATGGTGATTAGTGCAAACGGGGAAAATGTGTTTCGACTTTGTTTTCCTATCTGATCAGCAATTTCTCACATTGGTTCGGTGATAACGCACGATTTGAAACTGCGATTTACAATGCAATTCCACGTGCAAAATGTGCCGAAGAATTTTGAATTTTCTGCCAACTGGTTACTCGTTATGTATTCAATCAATTCTAGTTAATTTGTTTTTATTGATATTCATTTTTTATTGGATGGAACGAATAGCTGGATGTTATATATAGAACAGGAAATGTATTTAGGCATTCAAAAGTCCACACCAGTAGCCGGAATCGAATCGGTGACCGTTGGCTCACCTCGGAGATTGAGCCACAGTGAACACGAGTCTAAAGCGCGAAGTACGTAATCGATGACCAAGTATAACACGCTAGAGTTGTGGTTATTTTAACCCCGGGATTAGCCTGAACGATCACATGCCAATGAGAGCAATTAGTCCAAAAGAATTGGGTCCGAAGGACGTTTTTGTGTTGGGTTTTTGTTACGTAAACCTTATTTAGAATGATAAATTATACGTCTAAAAGTACTCCCTGGCGTCGAAGCTACAATAAGCGAGACGAATTTCGGATGCGATTGGATGTTCTTTTCTAATTCTTGCACATAACTACGCAAAGACTCGCCTGCCAAGTCATATCGACCAACTGCTACCAAACACTGAATGAAGCGAATAACAGTTTCAGTAGGCCCATTGAAAAAAGTTAGGTTAAGTAGGTGCCTCACGCCTTCGTGGTCGGGACCTGAAAGACTCGTCGACTTGCTGGCTGGCTGGAGACACTGAAGGATATGGCAGTGAACCGTGAACAGAGGCGATCGTGCTGTCATTTTCTATCAAATCAGAATGCTTGAAAACACGTGCGTTTGTACAGTTAGACTTTGTTTCGTGTGTTGGCTGCAGCAGCATCTTATCTGTTCCCGCCTGTGTAGGTCCACTCCCTGTTCCCGTCGGATATTCACTCTTTTAATGGAAACATGTAACTCTGGGGAAAGGCAGCGGTCAGTGAGGCTTGCTTTGCTGTTTAACGCTGAACGATGATGATGATGATGATGATGATGATGATGATGATGATGATGATGATGATGATGATGATGATGAGTATGCCCATTAGTATCCATTTGTTGAATAATCCGGTGCGGTAGGAAGTCAGTAATTTATTTGTGCCGTGAATATTTTTTTCTTTCTCAAGAGTTTCATTTTATTTATTATTGAAATACCACTGTTCATCTACTTCGGGAAAAATCCATTATTAATAGATGGCTGCCATGTGCAAAATAGGACCGCAGAGATTCGAACCCGTGACCTCGACGTCCAAACATCACGACAGTACCCGCACAGTCATCGTGGGTCATGAGTATACTGTTTTATTCTAGTCAGTTGCTTCCGGACAAGAAGCTCTACTTTGCCGAAACTAGACAAACAATTAAACTTCCAACTGCAGCGTTTAGTGGCATCATCCTCAAGATTGGCCCCAACCCGGACGACTGAGTGCGAGGTATTATCTAATTCGGTTTCCTTTCGTTTTGGTCTCATTCTCCAACTAATTGACTGATTAGATGATAAACTGTCTAACTGAATATTGACTTGAATTTCAGCTTGTTCCAAACCATTTGTTCTCCGGCGAATTTAATTGTGACAAGTTGTGCCGGGGATCGATGGAGTACATGTTAGCCAATTGAATTTTTCTTACTAATCACCGAGAGACACTGATATGTGGAAATGTTATGTTTCATTTCTCACAATCGAAACGCGGAATGCACTATGAACAGTACAGAGAGATACAGAACAACATCACAGGTTGTTACCTTTGCGTGTTATTCTTACCGGTCCTTCTTACGAGAAAACAGCTTGAAAATCTTACGATATTCATTTCTAAACTGCACTGAACGGAGATACAACCTCCACGTTGTATAAAAAGACTAATGACAAACGCCGAATCTTTGGTAACAGTTTCTGTACACAAAACTCGGTTTACTCGATTTGTTTAACATATTATAACCGGAAACCAACAATATTGGATTACTGCTGAGCAATAAGGTTTTAAAAATAAACTGAAGTTAATTGAGTGTGTGTGTGCTGACTGCTATACAACTTTATTGCAATCTATGCCCGATCCGTAATATCTGTTTGTAATGTGTCTTTCGAGATTTATGTGCTGGACTATTCAAACCGAAAGTTTGACATCTGTTTGAAAACATTTTGATTTGTTTTGCCCCGTGCAAATGTCACTATAACTGCCGGCGAGTCCGACTGTGACACTGGACCAGGTTCACACTCGTTTAGAATAATCATCCAGATAGTGGGCAGGATTTGAAGAAGATCTGTGACCTGAAAATTGCGGTTATAATGAACTAACTGAACGTTTGAAGCACATCAGTTAAACCACAGCCGGACCGGAGGGTCTGTCTGACATTGATTGTTGTTATGCTGTTGTCATAGACAAATTATGTCGGGTACCACCATTACGAATAAATGTCGCGTGTTGGAACCTCTCTTGTGATGTTTGTGAGTAACCAATTCGGTGGTAGTGATACAAAATCTTTTCCAAAACGTCTTTTTTGGTCACTGATCACAAGCATGCAAAATCCAAATACTGACTAATCTATAAGGTTATTTGTGGATAGAGTGTTTTTCAAGGCCCCATTTGTTCTCCCTGCCAATTCGGATGAAAAACCTTAGAGAAATCGTTGGCTTGTTCTTTGCCATGCGTGAGACGGTATTAGCTCGGTGCGAAACGTTGAGAAAACGCGTTTGTACGGGGGGGATCAGTAAGAATGAAAATCGTTTGTATAAAGCACAATTCAGGTGCATACTCACTCAATCTCCGTTTCTATCATAAAAACTTGCCATCAGCACATTGTCCATTTGTCTCAAAGTGGTACATTCAAAATGAAATTGATCAGTACTGGTACATTTGGTAATACATAGGGAACAGTAAATTGATACACAATCCCACGGCTGTTTTGTAATGCAGAAAATATGAAGACAGCGATGGCCAGACGGATAAGGTCAATGTGTTTGGACGTGAAGGTCACGAGTCCGAATGCTTCCTCTGTCGGTCAACTTCTCCTCTTGGCAGCCCTCTGCTGGCCGCGGCTCCATTCCTCAAAGTTGATGTACACTGTTGTTTCATTAATGAAGCAAGAAGAAGATATGACATAAAAGCTGAGACCTCTCCTCTACTTCAGCTGCAAACCCTCGATCGATCTCGTTTCGGAGCCACTATCTCCAAATCCCGTCAACTCTACTGAGAAAGACGAAATTCGAGCAGACAAAAATGTCTTTTATTAATCAAAACCGAAGAGCTTATATTAGCCTTCAATGAACAGCACTCGTTTATTGATTATTCTGCCTGTTAGTTTGACCCCTTGCAACTTATCGACTTTCTCATGCGACGTTTTTGCTTCGCTTATCAACCAGTACAATCAGCTTGTTAGTTACGTTGTATTGCTCCCAACCGTATCGGTCTTCTTGGTAATATTTCGTGCGAATTTCTCGTATTTGATCGAGAATGCCACATTGTGCTAGTCTTGTAGAACGAAATTTCTCTGCTGTGTTTTAGCTTATGTTTGTAACTCTGTCCAAGAAAAACTCTAAATTTAAAACTGGCCATTTAGACCAAATACACCAACAAGTAACTTCCAATCGACTTGCAAACTGTTTCGGAAATAGGTCAAATTAAACGAATTGGTTTTGAAAAATTCCAGATGGATTCGTCATACCGCGGTTTTGCAACGTAACTTAAACAAACAGTCCAATATTCAGGTGTTTCAAACAGGATGTCTTCGTTTGATGACCTTGAAATCCTACGTGGCTTTTATTCAGCCGAGTAGTAGAGAAAAAGACAAGTACAATGCGATTTGGACATTTCGTACTAAACGTATATGCACGGCACCTGTCAAACAGACATTGGGTTAAGTCCTGAGACAATGTCAATACTTTAGCGTTCAAGACCTAACTTATATATTCGTCGAACGTGACTGATTACCGAATATCCTACAATTCTCAGATCCTTCGGTGTAAACGTTCGAAATGACTAAGTTAAAACGATAAAATCCCCTTAGCACCAGTTCTTATTTAGTCCTAATCAATATTTGTGATTTGTTTTCCTGCTCTCTAATCCCAACCGTTTTGTGCAGAGCTTAGCACAAGATAAATGAGGTCAAGACAGACCCCGAAAATCGAATTATTCGCAAATATTTTCTTTCGTGTGTCAATTAGGATACAGCAGAACGGTTTCCATAACGAGACAAATGTTCATTGAGAAATCAATTTGAAAAAAATCTGCTTTTTTTGAACAATATTCTAGACATGTTTGTTGTTTTGTAAGAAGTACTGAGACAGGCTGGCTCACACTATCGACTAAGTCACTTTCGAGTTATCCTAGATGAACAGATTTGGTTGGAAAAAAAGTGACAAATGTTTCCCGAACAACCACTGGAAATTTCTCTCCTCCTGACTAAATGTGTACATTCGAGCAGTAGAATTATTTTGGTCATTCTTGATGCAAAACTTTTTGAATTGTTTCTTGTTTTGTCGAATCGTAATAAACCGTGCAAATATAGTATTCGTTTTTACTTTCGTTCGCGTGCCATGTGGACGCAAATGGACGAAACTTTTGAATCTGTAAACAGAATGTTCGAGGAATAAATTCGTCGAAACACACCATTTGACTTAATATTTGCATGAGTATCTCCAATTGGACGACAAACTGATTCCTTGGGTGGTGTAGACCATTGCCAGTCGGACAAGATACTCACGAGCGTGCTTGGTATTAATCGTATCCCAGACCCATGAAGCCAAGCCAATTTTCACACGATCGAAACAATTCTGGTTCAAGATGTATTTTTGCTTCCGATCAGGTCAGGTTTGCTTTAACTATTCAAATAGCAAGCACCAATTAACAGTTGCGGACGTTTCTTTTAACGTTCTCAATCGCGCGAGATTTGACGTTGAGGTCTAACAGACAGCAAACGAATCAGGTCAAATCGAATCGAGCGTTGTTCGCATTTCACTTTTTACGGAACTGCAAACGGACTTTTAAGCTTTTGGCCGAATTACATAAATTGCAGGATCACAGTCATAATTATGTACGCTGACCTTTTATCCTCAGGGTGGGGTACTGAACTTGGAGCTAGACAATCGGGGTTTTAGCAAATCGATCAAATTCATGCCGTGATTCGGCTCTAATTAACTCATTTTGTGTGTACTACTGCATCTCTCCCTTGGTTCCCGTAACTCGTTCTTGTCAATTTGATCTTCCATTATTTGATTTATTTGATCAGCAGGTTGGCTATTTCATTCTCATGTCGCTACGCTGTGATGGCTAGGCAATTAGTCAATCAATTTTGAGTGTGAATACTGATGATTATACTGTCCAAGATAAACGTTGCAAACTGGTAATTTACTCTAAAATCATTTACAATATGAGTCAGGTGATCTGAGGCAAATTTTGACGGCATTTAGTGAACTAACCGAACCGTCTTTCTGCGTCGTTGTGAGTTTTGAGTCTGAAAAATTGCACCAGAAAAGATAAATGTTATTTTCCGGAAACGCAGTGAATCATGAGACAGTCAGTACAATCGGCCCGAACTATCGGCGACAAACAGATTTTGACAGAGCCCAAAACTTTACGTCACGAATTGCCCAAGACCGAGTATGCCCTATTTCAATCCCGTTTTGGGCTTCCTGACTGTTTGAACGAAACATATTCTGTAAGCCAAGCTGAGTACACAATGGTTGACGTTAGTCTGGTGCGAACTAGTTTCCGCTGGTTATTTAAGCGCGAAAATTCTTATCCCATTTTCGCGCACCAACTCGAGCACGGTGAACTTGTATTACCAATGAATCTTAACGGAAAAGTTTGTGGCGTGCAAATCGTCCCATCGCCGGTCCAATTCCTTCACGTGGCAGCTGCGGTCGCCTTCCTGAAAAAAATGATGTACACTTAAATTCTATTAATAAAGTAATTAAATAAATGAAAAAAGAAAAACGCCGTACAGTACATCCATGGATTCTTAACGGTTAGGTGAGCGTTGATTTCACATGATCAATAATCTCTTCATATATGACACCAAATCAAGTTGTACACCTTTGAGAAGCCAGACATGGTGGTAAGGAAAACAATCACAGTTTTAATTCACATGAGAAAAGTGACCACGGTAGATGGAATCGAATCACTTATCAACCGTTTACGATGAAGATACTCGAGTCTCATTGACGTGATGTGAACATGGCTCTAACCATCTTGGTAAATGTACAAATATCAGTTGCAAGAGGTGAACCAGTTCTCACGGGAAAATCAATAACTAGAACATTCGGAACAACATCCCGCGTTCCGCTTTATTCACGTCATCTTGTTCAAAATAGATGTATAATGAAAGTTCATAAAGAATCTTCTACCTTGGGATAATTTTCGTAAGAATTAAAACGAAAAAAGGGAAATGATGAACACAAGATTTTCACAGATTGTCCAAATGATCGCCATGGTTATTATCACGTGGACAATTCAATGCTAACATCATTTCGGATGATGAACTGAACACAGCTCATGAAATAAAAACCGGTTAGGAAAGATCAGCTTTGATGACCCATATTCACGTTCCGTTTTTCGGGTATCTTAGCAGTCGATTTGTGGTTTGGACATTACCATGACTTTTGAATAATGGCATGGTCGGTGTGCAACATTTTTTCTTTTGTCTTCAATTATGGAAACAGTAACCCTAATGGCATGTGAACCGCGTGTGTTCTACGGTGGGGGGGGGTTGTGGCAATATTAAACAACATGCACACAAATGTCTTCTTCCACAAAAGCCAAAGAGGTTTAGCCTCAAGTCACGTGGTCCATCTCGAGTCGACGATGGTCATTTCGAAAGTTCTAATTGTTGGGCACGATTTGACATTAGACAGATGAAGACCGTTAGCTTTTTTTGTTTACCCAAATAGCAATTGCACATTGGATAGTTTTGCTTTTGGCAAAATGCTTCAAATGTCGCCGGTCTTCGTCAAGATGAAGTCCCTATTTCGTGGTCAACGACGAGAATTGCAAAGCCAAAAGCAATAATGATGGAAGCGAGTGCGGAACGATGATAAAATGAATAGCCCAAGAATTGTACAGAAAATTTTCGATTGAATGGTCATCGATAGTTTCTTGCGTTTTCATTCAAACACTATCGACGGGAAACATAAACAGAGTTTGCTTTTGTTTTACCGAAAACTGGTCGGCTGATTTATTTTCCCAGATTTTTTTATGACTGTTCCACGCCTGGCGTTGACTAGCGAAATGGGGAAAAAACTTCGAGTTAGTGGTAATCTATTTTAAGGTCCAGGTCTCATTAGGATGTGGTCACGTCGTTTTCACTTCTATTTAGTTTATTGATGAAATGACAAGGTTCATCGTTTTCTTAATGACTTGAGAGCCAATATAACACTGATATTTGGGAAGTTGACTGACGATGGAAGCTCCAAACGAGACACCAGCAGATTGAGAAATCAACCCGTTGACCGCCCACTAACGCTTTAGGCAAGTTGGAATGCACTTTGTTAATTTGACCACGAGAAAGCGATATCGAAAAAGCTTCGATATGTACAAGGAATTATCCATCAGTTCGCGTCAACACGCAAGTCACCCTTGAGCGATCATGGAAGCACTGTGCGGCAGTCTCATTCAGTCCTTTAGAAATCAGCCGTAGTGTGTGTGTGCTCAAGGCTTCCAATAGTAAGACGCAAACCCATGAAGGATGACTGTGAGTCAAACATCGTGGCTGCGAATCTATCAGGTTGGGCTCTCAACGGACGAAGTCTCACTAGGAAACCGAAGTCCCACAACGGTTTCAAGAACGACAGAAAGAGTTTGGTTATTTAATCTCCATCCCCAGTAGGAAAATAAGCTCGTTCCGATCCGAGATTTGTCAGTCACTTTCGTGATAGAAGGCAATTTGCTACCTCTCGGCTGTTCACCACAACTAATCTACGGACATCTTAATTGATTCTGGACAGTTCGAAGCGTCAACTTTCTCGGTTCACCCATCCGTGTGCGGTGGGAGGAGATAGACAAATATATATATGTACATGTAATGCATGAATCAGAATAAAGATAGCGTGCTATCCAAAGGAATCACGGTCAACGATGAAACCAGTGAGTGAAAAAAAAGAACAAAGATGGATGCACATTATGTTCGGTTCAAAACACATGCTAGCTATTCCATTCCCAATCTCCACGAAACCGACCATCTATCGAGTTCCATCAGTCCTCTGTGGGCATACTACAACTACCCGGTTTTTGAAACCGGTTGGTTTAGGGCATCCTATCTCAACACTTTGATCAAATGGTCTAATCCACAAATCAGTAGGATGATCAGTGGGGATGGGTGATTAATTGTTTGATTGATGGGACCAGGCATCCTGGATAACCGTGCATTCCTTCAATACGGATGCCAGCGAGCACAGCCGTGTGCGTCATACACTGTCTACGGTTGGTTTAGAATCAGGGTTTAATGAACTCTCCTATGCTGATTATTAATGATCGTTTAGCCTGGTTGAAGTTGTGGGGCATTCGTCTTCGCCCTGGCACATTGCTGGGACCACTTGGGTGACGAAAGGTCAGTTCGTAGCACATTCTCAGCAGAAGGTATTTGGAACACGCATCAATTGGGAACAGTTTGAGAGTCAGTCAGTTCGAGTACCGAACTCGGAGCTTGAGACACCAATCCTAGATCATACTGAGGTATTTGGAGTGAGTTCCTTTCTCTGCATTCATATGTCAATATAGCATGAAAAACAAACACATACAAAGAACGTTCTACAACAATTAATCAAAACGCTTTGGAAACTAACATATCTAATCAGAAGTATGGATTCTTTAAGAGTATTCAGCACGTGTGCCCATTACTTACAAAATAAATATGATTTCTGGGGAAAGTTCATAGTTAAAAATTTGGCTGGATGGCAGACCACCGAAACGAGGCACGAACGAGAAAATTGGTAGAGTACATAGGCCGCAATTTTGTCGATGTGTTACAGATCTTCAGACATTTTGGAAATTGAAAGCACAAATTACATCGATAATTGATCGATTGCTATAGGAACAACGGCTACTTTGGACAAAGTTTGGCTGTTTAATTGCATATGTCATACGGGATGATACAAAAGTTTTGACGTGTCCCCACTCGTCTTCTTTATTTGCCAGGCAGTCTGAACGGCGAGGTAAAGTCATCAGGGCAAGGTTGGCACAAACACTTGCATTTCCCACTAGGGAATTTCGATTTTTAAAAAAGACTAGTTAGAATTGTTTTTCGATCTCGCCTCGGTGTGAAGATAAATTAAAATGTCTGCGTTGGAGCACATATCATAAGTAGGCAGTTCAAATTGACAAAAATCCAGTCTTTGAGTAATCCGCTCAGATTACAGGGGATCTCGTTGGCAACCGATGAAACGTTTCAACCAAATTACCCAAATCAGTTGAAAAACTCAAGCACAAGACTACTAACTGTCGCACCTGACCTACTAATACCTCATGTGATTCCGTATTACTCGAAGATTCGCGGTGATGCGTGACGATTCCTATTCCCGGTGTAGAGTGGCCTGTTGTGGTTATTTGGCATATCATTTGTAATGAACATGAAATGTTATAAACAAAAAAATTCAAATGCAATTTGATAAATCACGTCATTCCTCTCGAAAGCGTTTATTAAAAACCACAAACACAGTGAAAGCGACCCGTATGATCGTCAACGAACGTGGTTTTCTTTGCTACCGTCTACGTGGAGATTGCTCTTCCAATCCTAACGATTAGGTAGTCTAAAAGCTTTGCCCGGTGAACGGGCAATGGTATGTTCTATCAGTCAAAGTCTGATTAGTTGTTCATTATTCTCACGCATTAAACCTTGCCCGATTTGGTTGTCAGAGAGCCATTAATTTCACCCGTTTTCGCAACTCTCGCTCTTCAAGATCCCGGGATAAACGCTTCAACACGATCCAGTAAGAAGCAGTACTCAGTGATCTTTTAGCCGATAGGAAAACAGAAAAATGAGAATTCGTAAACGAATTTCTGCATTTCGTTGCCTGACAGATCACAAATTTCAACTCGACCGTCATCGTAAATTTTCTTCGTGGATGCGATCAAGAAATGTGAGAACGTTTCGCAGTTCTGGACTTTCGATTTAAACATAACGAATTCTCGTATACCCGGCATATGGGACGAGCAAGGTTGTCGTCATGGTAACTGGCCTTCCAGTCCCCGCTAACTTAGTGTTCTAATTGAATGGAAAAGACAAAATAGCATGGGAAGTATATGACCAGTATTATTGTACTTTCTTGGTTGTTGTTAGGACACTGCTGGTCAGTCATTGACATTGGAATACCTTTTGGGAACATAAACGAATGCCATGCCCATCGGAGACCCTCATCAGTATAAAATTGCAGACAGTTTGCCCATCTTTCCAACAAGACCACATCGAAAAATTTATCCTTTTGTATTTACATTTGATTAATGCATTAGTCCTTCGGAAATATTCACTTTTCAGGTAAAATTCAATCATCCAATTAGCAGAAACTAGAAAAATGAAACTGACCCAAAGTCACGGGTAAGGGGATAGTAATTTCGTATCATTGGTCCGAGAATTTTAATCTGATCTTTCAGACATCAATGGCTACAACGTTTTATGTGTAAATATGAGTTTGCCAAGCATGGAACACTGTCAGTTAGAAGTGGCATTAGCCCGAATTTTGTAACATTCCGTCAACATCTTTGGTCGAATTGTGGATTTTGGATTTTCACAGCTTCGCACAACGAGCATAATTTTTTCAGCCGATTAGTGAATTCTTTGAAATGTTGAGACAACCTGTCTGGCACGTTACGATGATTAAAGACACGTGATTTCTCACAAAATTGGCCTGGTTGAATATGGGTTATTGGAAAATGTATAACCACAGTGCACCTATTGTTCCTCCGGGCATGCATTCGATGTTTGGTGAAATAAGATGTCTTAGAATTGAACAGTCAGCTGTTGGAGAAATTGTCGAAAAACCCTTGGCACTTTCATCTCGCAATAGAAGGGTCTAAGACACTCAAACTGTCAGACCGATTCCCATATACTTACGGAACCGAACCGTGCAATCATGCCGACTAAACGGATCGTAAGTTGAGTATCTCGACTTAATCCCTTTTGTCTGAAAGGGAGGAGCAACTAATCCATCCCTATCATCTTTGTTTCGTGAACTTTAAGCAGTCACAAACGACAAAAGATCCACGCGCCATGGATTTTCTTTTTGGCCATATTACTCGAATGCATTAAACTGATTAATGTCGTAAACATTATTCTCAAAACATGCACACGACCACATGCATGCAACCTCATCCTAGTCGGAGTAGGGAGTTGTACAAAACCATGCTTGGTTGCTATCTGGTGATAGTATACAAGAAGACAATTCAATCGGAAACTTTGAGGAATCGATACAAGGCCAACGGGTGCACGAACAAACGTGAGGGTGAGAACTTGTCGGAAATTAGCCAACCAGTTATGTCGACGAAGCTGTTCGTTCAATGTTCGACGTAAAATAGGAATATCACTCGGCTTGATCTGGATTCATCATCCGTATGATCGACATCATATATTGGATTCCGAATGAACGAAAAGTATTCATTTGGCAGATAACATGTTTGACAAGGCTAGCCAATTATCGGACTAATTTATCTGGAATAATCGTTACACGTTTCACATTGTAGGAAAATCCAGGCGGCACGGCAATTCGAATACCGTCCTCGGAAGAGTACACGAAATTAACACCACGGAGTAGGAAGATAGTGTCTCTAGACCCGTGGTCTAGTTCACTACTAAATATTTACCGTGTGCTGCACACCGACTGGTAAGCATTTATGAAACAAGCCCAGCTTGGATAGCTGTGCAACATCTCCAAGTGGGCATTAAAATCTGGAACCAAAAATCATATTGATCCAATCCTCGTACGATTTTGGCTAGGTGGAGATCTAGCGGATTTGTTATGATTTCCTACCCAATAACGTCGTCTGGATTCGCACCAAACTAACAGAAGAATAGTTGATATAATTCTGCATGTGGGAATATGGTGGAGTTTCAGTAGTCCTTAAGCTGACCACTAGGGAAAAATATGGGAAATCATAGCGTGTTCATTTTGGCCGAGTACTATTTTCAGTTTCCGGTGAACAATTAATGACCGACTAGATACTGGTTACTTCATTTGTATCGTGGCTGCACCAGCCGATGGTAAGTGGCCACTTGTTACTACCTATTACCCCAGATGGAATGACATACCGGCGCTCACAACGAACAGTTAGTTTACTCATCATATGGACTAAGTCCGGCGAGATTACACTGTCAAAATGAGACTGCATCTTGACGTGGTGTGACGGTTTGCGTGCCCGCATGACCCAACGAAGATCCAATCACGTCTGCAAGGTCAATGAGTGGAGGACTGACAAAGTAGTGGCCTGGTCCCCCAAGATGTCACGTGATTTGAGCTGGCAAATCAGTCAACATTTCAGTGGAAAAAAAAGGTCAAACCAGATCGGTTCCCACTCAGCCACTCCCCGATGTCTTGCGGAGAGTTTCTTGTTAGAATCAACGGATTTGGTTGTTAACCCTAATCGTTCTCCCGCCTAGCGGCTGTACTCCCCGACAGTCTTCGTCCAGAAAACCTCGATGAATAACACAAACAGTGAATTCCATCCTACCTCACTCGTCGCACCATACATTGCTTCGAGCGGGGTGGGTGGTAATAAGTATATGCGTACTCCAAATAACCGTGCTGAGTTAACGGTCCACTGCATTGTGGTTGAAACGTTTGATTCAAAAGCCTCCCGTTAGAGTTCCCAAAGAAAACCCCATCGGTGATGTATACTGCCGCGAAGTACCGATAGCCCGAATATTTCCAACATACTTTCCAAAGATAAACCTTTCTAATTTCCGTTCTTCTGATGTGAGGACAACGCGATTTGCCACGGAGAATTGCGGCTCGACGGATCCACTTGGTGGCAGTATTAGACGGAAGAGGAGAAGTAATTCGCAAGCATTATCTACACCGAAGTTTTCACCTCGCTTACATATCTTCAATGTCCGAAAGCTCAGAGAGATTAGGCAACAACCTGACTTAACCAGAACTCTTCGAACTTTTAAAATAGACGGACTACGTCTCCGAGACGCACATACAGGATTCCACCCACGTGATCACTCTTCGTAGCCCGGATGCAAACTCATTCTCTTGTTTCACTCTCCGCGTGTCAACTGCTCCGGCTTCGACCGTTCATCGTCAAGCAGTTGTTGGGATCGCCGTGAACAAGCGGCCGAAGCGTGTGCTGTTAGACTGGAACCCATTCAAGAGCCACATATGTATAGTGCGGTAGAATGGTTCTGTTCACGTCACAAGAGTCGATTGAATCAGCTATGTTTGATCGTCACATCCACGTATGCGACCACTGGTTGCACATCCAAGATTGCTATGACCGCAGGCTCTTTGTCATAAAAGGTGACCTCATAGAGTTGGATTGGA
>LUCM01005082.1:0-99949 GCA_008360955.1 Fasciolopsis buskii | reverse complement strand
GCAGGCTCTTTGTCATAAAAGGTGACCTCATAGAGTTGGATTGGATCAGTCGAGGATTATCGGTCATTCTGGTCCACATCTGCGGACTCCCATCATCATGTGCTCCAAGCTAACTTTTGGCACGGATGATTCCAGACAATAATCACTGACTACATTTCTAGCCAAATCTCTCATTGCGTTAAGAGTTTTGATAAAATTCCCAAGACCAGACTGAATACTGCGAGTAGCTCAAAGAAGCTCAGCATCCAGCGGCAACTGCCACACAACACAATTTGCCACATAAGTGTCAGAGAAGATGGATATCCTCGACGTCAGTTGCACTGGTAGATGTCTGCAGATCCGAAACCCGGATGTAACATATACGGGGGCGAGTGTATCCCTGAAATATCAACTGACCAAGAGTTTGAGAAATGTCTGACAGCAGTGATGGAAGGGGAAATATAAGGAAGTGGAACAGACTGCCGTCAAAACCCGTACCGAGTGATTAGAAACACTGGTCCACGGAATCCAAGCGTAAGTGAAGTGATTAAGAAATCCGGTGGCACACTCATTCACTCTCAGAAGCGTCGGCTGGTGCGTTTGGTAGAACAAATAAGAGTGCAGTTTAGTTAGCCCACAGCCACAGTGAACCTTCCAGTTATGCCCGTAATTGAACCAATGCAGGTGGATACGTGTCCTCCAGTGAACACGGAGTGACCAGGGAGATAGATCTTCATAAAAGGTATGAGGCAGCTGGACCAAATGGACTGTCGTCATCCTTCTTCAAGGATGGTGACAAAGTGTTGACATCGGAGTTAACAAAACTCCTGCGATCGTTTAGGACAGGGAAAGTGATTCCTACCGACTGGTGTGAATTGGTGGTTGAACTGATTTACGAGAACGGCGATAGATTCACATGGGACAACAAGATAGGAATTAACTTAGTTACCATCGCATCCCAACTGGTTGCTGTTATTACTATCCGCCAATTATCCAATACTCGCGGACGATATGTGTCTGCGTGAGAACCAAGTCGGTTTCATTCCCGATCGATTTGGACAGATCCGAGTACACAGGCACATATTCCGTAGACCAATGATTTCCGTTTTCCCAGATTTGAAAGTGACGTTCGAATTAGTCGATCATGCAGCTCTCCGATAGTGTCTCTCATGGTGTGATGTGCCAGAGAAATTCATTATGCTCACCCAGTCTCTGCATGCGAATAATCGAATCCGAGTTTACGGTCATGGTTCCAACCGAATTCAACACGACAAGCGGCTTTTGTCGGGATTGTCCTTCTCAATTTCTTATTCTTTGTCAATTTTGTCATCGCATTGGTAATGGACGTAGCCGCTATCCTCCAGTGAGAATGATGGTATTGATAGTTGCTCAGGTGTGAATCTGTTTGTCTTGGAATTTGCGGACGATGTTGGGCTGCTGAGTGAAGATCCAATTAAGTTTTTCGATTTTCTCGATGGTCTGAACGATAGTGTTTGGTATGCGTTTTGCACATTCGAAGTGTCAATCGGTTCAAGACTGAACGCTATTTGGGTAGTTGTGCCTGATCGTATATTAGTTGAAGCGCCTTCGAGCATACAGAAGGCTCGATTGGAATTTGAGGAATCCTCGGAATCTGAGTAACGCTCAGTTATCGACCACGCAGTAGAAGTGAGGTCATCATTGCTCTACAGCTCCGTAACAAGGCCGTTAAGCGGAGAAGGTTTGTTAAATCTTTCGATGTTTGAGCACCATTGTTTTCCTGGTATTCGTAGGATATGGTGGGCGAATGTTGTCGGTAAATCAGATAGTTCAATCACTTGGACAGCTGCGAAATGTAAATATGTTAAGGAAGCTGGGATTTGTTTTGTTCATGTCCACAAAACACATTGTGCGCTGTTCTCGGAGACTGGTATGGTTAGGTAAATGGTTAGGCGTGACGAGTCGGTGGCATGGCAAAATGTATACAAACGCCAACTAGTGCAATGTCTCTTGCAGTTCTCGTCAGACTACCGAGGTCGAGTCCCCGAGATCCAACTCAGACAATGATAAGAGACGGTGGGTAAAATGGCTAAGTATTCATTCCGTTGTGTTTCAGCCGATTGTGCTGTGAGAAGGCAGCCACTATCCGAGTACGTTCGTGTAACATTCATGATTACGCCAACTGAACTAAATGATATTCGCCGAGGATTTTTAGAGAAAAACACCAGAGTAGAAATTCTTCAATTCACTTGCCATGTGTAGTGTGATGGCGAGAATTCTGGGGAACATCAAATCAGAATGTATTTTCATTACGAAGCAAATCGCCGAACATTTAAGGAACCTAATCAAACTTCGATTTTGCGTTGTTGTGACAGGACAGAAAACTGTTTGTTAGTGAACTTGGACATCTTGGTGGAGAAAAAGTGACCTGTTATCAGGCTAGCTGACAAGCTCATATTCAATTTTCTCAGGAATGACCGTGAATGCTTTTGTGTACGAAAATGGCGTCCCTTTCTTCTATTCAAATACATTTCACTAATGACCGGCGGTGGCCAAACGGATAAGGACGTGGCATTCGGACATAAAGGTCGCTGGTTCGAATGCTTTCACCGCCGGCCAACTTCCCCACTTCGCACACACCCCCCTGTTGGCCGCGGACTCCCGCCCCCTCCCCGGACTTCCTGAAAAAATGATCTACAATGTTATTTCATTAATAAAAACGAAGTAAAAGATAAAAGATGAAAGGTTTGGTTTCACAGAACCTGTCCATCACGAAGACAGTTCTATCTCATCAAGGTTCAGAATTATAGTAGAACGGCAAATTTTTAATTTTTACAAACCAATTACAGAATTAGATGGCATTTTAGGCTCTCGAGTACGGCCCGTGAAGCTGTGCTGAATCTGACCTGGTGCCACATTGCATTATTCATTCCCGTCAGTATGGAGCCTTTCCAGCCAACTTTTTCTCAGGATATTACGCCTGTCACAATCATAGTCCCCTTGATCGCGAGAAAATTTTGATTTATCGTTTCAAACTATGGAAAAATAATGTGTAGTTTTTCCCCGAATCAAACGGGTTCAAGTGGCCCGTAGATCAATTATTCGACTCATTCATTCGTCTCATCTCGGATTCTATTCTCGAATAAGAGACGGCAAACAGATGCATCGTCCACCGAATCCGAACAAAGACACCATAGTCATTTGGTGATAATGACTATCATCAATTCTATTGGTGAATAATTTTCAGAGAAAACAGAAAATCTGCAAGGAATTGCAACAATGTTCTCCCGAGTCAAATTGAACTGGATTTGAGACATCAATTCCAAATTGTCTATGATTTTTTTTCACCATTCTCGTCAATTGCTCGTGGCAATCCGTGAACGGGTAATTATCGGTGTGCATCAGTTAACGTATTTTGTATACGGAAAAACAAGCTTGACACAAAATGTCCGTGTCTTCGTTTCGAATCAGACTTACAGATGTATCCGATTCAATCGGATACCAACCAATAGATGAATAAATTTGATTCACCTTTAGATTTCACTTGTTGTAAACCAAATAGAACTCGGTTTGTTCTATCTGCAATCGATCAGAATGAAAAAAATTGCTCATCGGTTGTGCTACATGTATGTGTTCTCTATTTGGTCTTAGAAACAAATACAACAATGACGGGAACGGTAATATTAATATTGATTAATACGATATTACGGAAAATAGTAATAATCATATTCATCGTTCTCGTTTCTGTTTACAATCTGGGCTATCTAGAGTGCACAAAGAAATCTGTCGAAAAGTCCGTGAATTAAATTATTCCAATTGTCATTATGCGAAACAAAATATTACCTACCAACATCTGATGACGAATAACACTTTTCGGTTGTTACTTGCATTGTACATACGAAAGCATTTACGGCCTTCTAATTCAAAATCGATTTCTCCCTCTGGCAAAAGGTTTGCGATTCTGGACGATCCCATGTGATGTAATAATAATGTTTACAAAAATATCAGTATCACAAAATAATTGATTCACATGTGTAAATATAAAAATATGTGTATATACATGACCACTTTAGTAGAGTTTGCTTAACACGACAGTTTTGTCATCAATTCAAAAGAAGTGATACACGACTGGTTGTGTTTTTGTACTGCAATGCAAATTTTTGGTTTTATCCCCGTTGTCTACAAGCAATTACAATATTTCTCCAAGTCGCTTAGAATTCGAATTAGTTAGCACAAACATAAGATCTCGATTTGGGAAAAATACTCTATTTAACCGATACAATGAATCCTTAGTTCACTCAAATACATGTTTAATCTGTACTCACGAGTCTCGGATCAAGTGATGACGTCCTCGCTCAACTTCATCATCATCATCATCATCATCATCGTTCAGCGTTAAGCAGCAAAGCAAGCCTCACTGACCGCTGCCTTTCCCCACAGTTACATGTTTCCATTAAAAGAGTGAATATCCAAGGCGAGCAGGGAGTGGACCTACACAGGCGGGAACAGATAAGATGCTGCTGCACACACGAAACACAGTCTAACTGTACAAACGCACGTGTTTTCAAGCATTCTGATTCGATAGAAAATGACAACACAATCGCCTCTATTCACGGTTCACTGCCATATCCTTCAGTGTCTCCAGCCAGCCAGCAAGTCGACGAGTCTTTCGGACCCCAACCATAAAAGCGTGAGACACCTACTTTACCTAAGTTCGCTGTACATTTTCTCATCCCACGTTGCCACGTCATCTGTTGGCCTCCAGGTGGCTTCTTCCATTCCTTAGGAGGAACAAAATAGGGCACGATATGCTAGATGAGTGTTCGTCATGCGCAACACGTGACCCAACCAGCGCAGTCTACTAAGTTTCATACGCTGAAACAAGCTATTCTCAGAAGTGGCACCCAATACCAGATTCCTAACCTCAATATTACTCACCCGGTCACTCCATGCAATCCTAGCCATATTACGTAAACATCGGTTGTCGAGAACCTCCAACCGACGAACATCGACCACACGCATACTCCACGTCTCGCAACCGTACAACAGAACTGAACGCACTGCAGCACAGTACACACGACCTTTCAACTCCAGTGAAATATCAGGCCGACGCCACAAGTGCTTCAATCCAGCGTAAGTTGCCCGAGCCTTGGATATACGCATACTTACCTCCAATCCCGAGCTGCCATCGTTAGACACGCAGCTACCAAGGTGGGTGAAACGGTCCACAATCTTCAGCTCCTCTCCATCCAGTATCAAGTTCGGCGCTGCTGCCATCCAGTCGTGTAACAGTACTTTGCATTCTGAAGGTGCAAAGCACATGTTGAACCGAGCAACCGATCTCGACAGTCTATCTAGTGCCCGTTGTGCATGGTCCGCAGACTCGAACAGGCACACGACGTCGTCTGCGTAATCTAAGTCACATAGCTTTCCACCATTTCCCAGTTCGACTCCTACGTCCCGGAAACCTCCTAAAGCATCTTCGATCACCTCGTCCATGACGAAGTTGAACAAAAACGGAGAAACGGGACACCCTTGTTGAATGCCACTAGTTGTTTCGAATGAACTTGACAGTTCACCGTATGCTCGCACGCGACCATAGGTATGCGAGTACAGTGCTCGCAACAGGTTTACGAATTTCGTTGGCATACCATTCAGGTGGAGAGCACTGAGTAGTGCTGGTCGATCCTAACCTTGAAAACGTCCGGTGCTTCTGTCACACTAGAGGTCAATACAACGAGACAGAAGGCTGTGCAGCAACCTATCAAAGGGTCTGTCAAGTACAACATTGTCATCGTTTTCCCCCAAAAGCAATGTTGGATAAGTGATGGTTAATTTTCCCTCCTTACTTCCCCTTATCTTGACACGGCAACTAATTACACCTACATAGCTCCGTTCCGTTCTATCTGTGATGGTACAGACCTTCATACTATTCTCCTATGCTTTCTTGTCGCACAATCGTTTGATTTTTTATGCTTTATGAATGACGAATTGAACCACATCTCCATTTTATTTTTCACTCCCTTTCAGCTTAGCTGAAATATGTTTTAGCACAACAAAACACAGTGTACATCCAGGCGGATTAATGACCAGTCATTCGGATCTCTTTCGTTCACTAGTGCACTCACGTGTTTCCTTCAGTAATCACTATCTCAGTTCAGTTAGAACCACTATCTATGTATCGTCATTTCATGCAAAAGTCGTTTGTCAGAACGAAACAAATCAAGGCTACATAGGTAACCTGTCTCAGGGAAATGTTCCCCGGATTCACAATCTCTGTTCACCGTATTTTCTTAGTTTTTCTTTGATTAGTCCCGCTTTGGGCTAAACCTGTTCACGGAGATATTGAATTCAATTTTTGACTTATGATATCTCATTGGATAGCTTAACTCCTACTGAAATCTTTGGTACTACTGAAAGCAACTGCCTAACGATAGAGATGCAGTGAAACACCGCTTCATTTTGACCAGGCAGAAGTTGAATCGATTGAATCCGTCCGAGTGTAGTTAATTATGAGGCACTAAGAGTAGCATACTTCTTTTGCTAGGTGTCAGGCTTCTGTGCCCCCGGAGAATTCGACCACGGTTTTGCCGTTTTAGATGCCGATATTCCAAATATCACATTCATTTACATCCTATGGCATTCTGTCATCCTACTTAAGGTCTACTACCCAAGATAACCCGTTTTTGCATGAAAATAGTTAAGCTTCTTTGATGCTCAAGAACCGTGTCCACCGTGGTTTCGAGGGCCGGTATCCCATCGTCGTCAAATTTGAAAGTTATGATATCTGTCGTCAACAGATCCTCTCCTATCGGTCCTACCCCAGCTCTTCGGATAACTGTGGCCTTGGTTTCCATCCCTCAGCACACTGTCACGAGCACTTTGACAAAGCAATTTCACCCCATTGCCATCACCTTTTCTACGCTCGTACTAAGTGAATATGAAATCCTCAGTCAGTTTTATCTACTCCTTGTTAATCCGAATGACTCGTCTAAGTTTCCATACAAGCTGAGTAAGTTTACCTTGGACGTGGTTTTCTCACTTTGACATTTAGTTTCTAAAGGTTTGAACAATTTCACGAAATCAGTTCGCTATATCTTTGTGGATTATTCTTCTGCCTTCAGTTCGGTTTTCCTGTCGCGGATTTCCCGGTTCTTTGCTGGCGTGGTTTGATGGATTACTTTTCTAATAAAACTCAAAAAGTTAAAGTTGCTTATCACTTATTCTGTCCCTGATTTGACGCTTCTACTCTCCTTCAAGAAACCGTTCTTTTTGCCTTATCCTTCTACCACTTATTCTGGTCCTTTCTGCAACGATCCAGAGATGCGACTAATTTTGTACATTCCTGGTCAGTTTCAGTCGGTCATATTTGGTGTCCCCTCTCTCTCTCTCGCTCTCTCTGAACAACCACGTCAAGTCCGGACTTTTGGGTGTCTGTCCGATTAGTATCCTAAAAATTCCAAATGGTTTGAGTGTCCTTTCTCCCTATTCGAGGCTCCCGTTTCTTACTAGGCATTCGGTATTGGAACCGGGGCCTTTCAGAGATTTGCACTGACTGGAGTAGTGTGGTGCTAACCAAACTGCAATTGCGCTTCTTTATCCAACCATACAATCGAGACTAATTTTATGCCACAGTTCTTTAATTATCCTTCGGGGACCACTCAACAAATGGTTTCACCTACTTTATCAAGGTCTGATTGTCCATTAGCCATGTTTCTTCAAATCATACCGATCCTGTTCTTGATAAACACATGTGACTTACACTTCAAGACTATGGAAAATTTCCCACAAAGATTTTTGCCAATCAAATCCATTCTCAACCTTGTCTTTTGCACGGACCCATTCGTTCAAAGTTCTTTCAGATCCCGTCTTCCAATGATGTCGATCGTCAATTCATTGTTCCGCATTTAGCAAGCATTCCGATTAGAAATGAACAAATTATGACTGACTTACGTTCATACCTTTATGGTTGAATAGATTTGGTCAAATGTCCATCGTTTACTTGTTTCCAGGCCACAATAGTTCTTATTTTTTATCGCTCGCATTAATCCATTTTCTCTGTTGTTTTCCTTTGACCGAAAGGCAAGTGACTTAACAATTCTTTGTATACTTTTCTAAACCAGAAATGGATATCAGGATAAGAACGATTTTACGGGATCCAAATGGAGAACAATAACTCGGCAGTGGTCAAACGGATAAGATCATGGCGTTTGGAAGTGAAGATCGCGGATTCGAAACCTCCCACGGCCGGTCAATATCCCCATTTGGCAGCCACCTGTTAGCCGCAGACCCCTTCCTGAATAATGATGTACACTCTCATTTCGCTAATAACGAAAGTAAAAGATAAAATCTAGTTAATCAGCCTTCGAATACGGTCCAATATGTCCCATGCAATAACAAATACAAATGACGAGAAGCCTTGAGCTGCTAGATTCGTGTGCATTTTCAGTGGTGTCTTTTGTTCGGCTATCAGTGAATACCATCAGTGTTGTCATCGTCCAGTGCAAAGCAGCAAGCCGAGTTTCATTCAAGGCTACTTTTCTCCCCGGTTTAAAAACTGACAAGGACAGAATGAAGTTCGATGAGGACCGGGTCCACATTTAGGGAGGGGAAGTAATGAAAGTATCCAAGCAACCAGTTTGTGGGTTTTTCGGACTACAATCAAGATAGCTAAGTTCGTCGAACATTTTCCCATTCCACGTTGTCACAACATCTGTTCACCAAGATGTGGCTTTTTTCACTCTGCCGGAGGAATGCAAAACAAGGAGTGTTATGGTAAACGGGTGTTCACCGGATTTCGCTGGAAGCAACTTTCATCATTGAACTATATTGTAACCAATTAAATCATTTCCCCAAGGTCAACATTCGCATTCGTATTTGGACCCAAATCCCGTTGGTGGCAACGTGTAGGCATACAAATTTTCCATCCAACATATTTGCACACACAAAGATCGCTGAAATGTGTGTATGTGTGTGTGTGTGTCTCGTACCGAGAGGCACATAATTTGTGATCTTTCATTACTCATTCACGAGCCCACGAGGCTTGGATGCGTACGTGCATACATGGGACTCAGTGCAAAAGGTGCTCGATCATGAAAAGAAATCCACACATCCGTGGCTAACAAGTCTCCTCGAAACACTGCGTGCATGCAAGCATCAACACATTCGTACGAAGGCTGAGAAAGGAAGGCGCGGTAAAAATCAACCATCTCGGATCATGAGAAAAATAGAAGGTTCCCAAAAAATGTTGTATTGTATTGTATTGAACTGTATTGTACTGTATAAACCTTTGCGTACAAAATAATATTGTCGCAT
The DNA here is from genome assembly GCA_008360955.1 of Fasciolopsis buskii. Taxonomy (NCBI): domain Eukaryota; kingdom Metazoa; phylum Platyhelminthes; class Trematoda; order Plagiorchiida; family Fasciolidae; genus Fasciolopsis; species Fasciolopsis buskii. The sequence continues at coordinate 90,676 of LUCM01005082.1, read as the reverse complement.
TTCAGTCAAAAACGTGGGGGTTAAAAATAAAAATACAAGAAATGTTTACAAATAACCTTGTAAAAATGTAGGAGAAAACCATCGAGGAATCATCAGAGTACATTGGGAGATTGCTCAAGAATTCGGCTGAAACGAGGTCGCGGTTTGTCAAAATGCGTGATAAATATGGGACAGTGGAGCTCCTATAAATAGCGATTCTAGATGGTATGGAACGAAAAGCGGATCGGGTCGAAATATGAGAGCGACAGTTTGAAAAATCGTTGTGCAGCGGATACGTGGGATCAGAAAGAATAAGTGTCGATCACACAGATTAACGGGCAATTCAGTTAGTTGTACGAAGGACACTCGGCTAATAATTGATAGTCCCCGGCAAAGAATTTTAAAATCTTTTTCAATAAAACCTGAAAAAATAATAGGAGAACAGTAGAGAAGGATTGGAAAAATACAGTGTTGTAGAAATCGGGAGATGGTGCTTTGTTTCACCTCGGAATGTCGAAGCTTCTTGAGTTGAAATGACAATCGTTGCAGGTTCTCTGCAGAGGTAGAAATGTGAGAAGTCCACTTCAGATTTTCATCAATAGTAACCGCTAGATATTTCAACCCTGGTAGGAGTTTTTGAGTTGATGAAACAGGTTTCGGATGGGCAGGCCGTCCAAAGGAGAGAACAGACATTCAAAACATTTGGATGTGTTGAGCTTTAAACGAGCTCGTGCAGAGAAATCGTAAACAGAAGATAGGTTGTTGGAAATACTTTGAAAATCATCGTTGCTCGAAACGACTTGAGAGAGGGCCAGACCATCAGCATACTTAAACAGATGACAAGGGGAACTAATAGATAGTCGTCGATGCAATTAGAGGAAAGAAACGATGAAAGAACAGCACCCTGGAGAACGCCTGAGTTGTTAATCAACGATTTTGAACTTTTGCCGTCCATTCGTATGCATTAGATTTGGTTAGTAAAGTAATCAGACAGCCATGCTAATAAAGAACTGGGACAACCAAATGTTTGCAGTCTGTGGGGTAGAAGAGATCGTGAGACCGAATCAAGTGCCGACGCATAGCCCAGAAAGGCACAACCCACAGATTTCACAGATGCGTTTAAGGACTTACAAATGTGGTGAATAAGGGAGGCGACAGCGTCCAAATTGGACCTGTTAGATTTATAAGCAAACGGAAATGGGTCGTCAGGCGGACACATAGAAGAACGCAGGCGCTCAAGTATAGCACGCTCCGTCAGTTTAGGACCAGAAGATGTTAAGGCAATGGGGCGAAAACCTTTTGCTAAAGCAGTAGAACTGCTAGCTTTTGGGATGGGAATGATAGTGATGGGCCTCCAACAGTCAGGGATAGAAGACTAGTTTAATGTTTAGTTAATCAGAAGAGTGAATGAATCGGTCAGAGCCACAGCACCATGGCTTAAAATAGCTGAGGACAGACTATTTGAACTAACCGCTGTAGTAAATTTAGTGGTGCGCAGAATCAGGAAAATGTTTTCCCCAGAAAAACGTCAAACTGTCATAACATGGCCCTATGTAATTGCCACTGAATGATGGATGAAAGCATGATTATTGCTGTCCACATCCGCGAAACATTTGACATATCTCTTTGCATTCCTACACAACAGTCAAATGTCTTGCCATAAGGACCGTTTGCAGTTACCACTCAAGTGTTGGTTGGCGAATGTAGTGTCGATAAGCTTGATTTCAGCTTTCGGTAGGGTGGAAATATACCGCACACTTGAGTTACTATTGGATTTGTAGAAGTGCTTCTTGCATCGTCTTAGAGACTTCAGTTTCTTGGTCGAGATACGACTGCGTTGGTGGTCTCTGTAAAAAGTTTGACATTGTCATTGAGCAGAGGTCCGAATGAGAAACAGGCAAATGCGAGGGAAAGGGATTTCTAAAGAAGAATAAGACTGTTTGTGTGAAACGTTACGGAAGCGAACTCGGGTTTGATTTGTTCGCCCGAAGGACTGGAAGAGGGGACAAAATAAATCAGGGTAGTTTGTAATAACCCTAGCTGAAATGGAATTTTCCTTCTGTGGGTGAAACGAAGAAGTCATTCAAATCAAATGGGGTTAGTGAAAGTGTAGATGCATGACTGAAATCGCCTACAATAATGAGCAGATTATCCTAAAGAAGAGAAACAATAAACACTAGAAATGAGTCGAAAAATGATGCGATATTTTGTTGCGAGCTAAGGGGGGGCAATGTATAAATTGGTTGACACTGCCGTTATGGAGAGAAATCATAAGATGACACTGTGTCACGAGACAGTCAACTTCGTTTAGCGAGTACGTGTGAACAACTTCAGACTTGCCAGACCGGAAGAAATTTATGTATGTTGCAACACCGCCTCCAGCCTTCTTCTTGTTCGAAACTCTGTCCTAGCGATGGAGTCTGAAGCTGTCGTCCATCGACACTAGCGAATCAACGATATCCGGGTTCAGCCACGATCCTTGTATGCAGATGACAAACGTATGAGCATGGATCGGTGATTGAAGTGTGAGGGAGAGATCCGGCATTTTCGCAAACAGAGAGCGGATGTCGATACTCAACAATGTCGGAATGGACATCTTGGTCGGAAGGGTGCATTTAAGAGCTGCCTGTCAGATAGCATGAGTGCCTCTTCTAGATGGATATGATGATCTTTGAGGTGCAGCAATGTGTGATACCAGTCCCAATTGAGAAATAATACGGTTTTAAAACAGCAATAATTCCGAGCGACTGTAGCAGCGAACAGTGGTCATAATCGAACCAACCACCCGACAAAAATACAACGATAACAGAAGTGTGGCGCAGCTGGTCAAAGGGCGCGCCCATTCATTATGTAATTTTTCTACCCATCTGGGTGACTCGCACCGTTATGAACTAGGTGAATGTTTTGTTTCGCCTAACGAATGTACTTTCCACGGGTCGATTATCACTCAACATTTCGTGCCACTTGGTTAACTTGTCTTGAAATGAATTAGCCGTTCCGTCTTCTTTCGCGATAGTGAATCTGGACGGTTCCCCGCAAAAGCTCATGCAAACGCGGTCGGTGAAATTACGATTTGTGGTAGATAAATCGACGTTGACGTTTGTGTACAAGGCAGACTGTGTGGTTTTTATTCCACCTTATTGGATGAATCAGGTGCCGGGCGAAAAGGCTATTCAATATTCCCAACTCGTCTAGGATCAAACAAGGTCCATGGACAACAGAATCATAGACGAGCATCCTTGACAGTAGTGTTTCATTTTCTATCTATCAGTAGTTTTTCTGTTGGTCATTAGCAATTCCAGGTTATTCTGGTCCTATCGTTTCTAACGGTATTTAACTAGTGCTCGGTTGTGTTACGGGGCTGTTGCTTGTCAGCGAGTTTTTCTCCGATTCACGCGGGTAAATACGCATTTCTGTTGGCTACACGTAACATGCGGATATGTGCATACAACGCAATTCTCGTGGTGTCAATCCGGAATTCCACAACGTTCTGACTTAGCACGTGTTCGGCGTGGTATCCATTACACGCGGAGATGTAATCAGAACTATTCTCGCCGGTTCAAAGTTCATAAACTCACCCGGATCCCGTGAAATTTAACTCTACTTCAGAGGATTTTCACAACGGATGTCATGACATATTCCCAAATGGTTGACCAAACGAATGTTACAAAACATAATGAATAACTATCCCGATCATCAATCGCGGAACATTCGATAACAACCAAACACATAACTGATCCCCATTTCATGTTTTCAACCTTTAGTACACAATACGGACCGGAAGATTTTAGCCTTCCGTGAAACAAAGATAATTCGACTGCCTAACCCAGATCTTTGCACACAAAAGCTACTAGCGCAGACCTGGCAACAATCGTTTGTTCTACTGAGTCTAACTTCTATGCTTGTTCAATCCGGTTCATAAGTGAGTAGTACATAATTCACAGATTGTGTTTTACGTACTCCATTGTAAAGAGTCATACGAAATCTTAACATCCCGCATCAATGGTCTTCTTTGATTCGCGTTCCACCTAAGTTTCGTACTCCATGGGACCGCGACATCGTTCAGCCATGTTAAATTAGCAACTATTCGATTCGCTTCATTGTCTCGCATCCAATTGTTTTGCAGTTGTGGCCTCATTTATACGCATTTACCAACCTCGCCAATTGATTTTTTCTTGTCCAATGCGAATGGCATTTTGTCCGCTGAAATCGATAGGCTTTTTTCGCAAGAAATTGAGAGGAACAACACGATCGTCCAGGTTCATGATGAGAGTACGACTAACATATTTTTTTGGGTGCCAAATCAATTTGGTATGTCCTAACTTGTCCTAGCTGAGTTCTTTTTCTTCTGAAATCATTTCGCGAGCCATTTTTTTCGTTAAACCCTTTCCTCATCTGTATTCCATCCGCAGCAATTAACTCCGACCAATTATTTCGTTCATTACCGACCAAGAAAGAACTTATGAATCCAAATAACACGTGGCCGAATCTCGTTTTGGAAGAACAACGTGATGTTAGCTTCTTGTTTGCATTAGCTGAATTTTGTTGTACGTAAACACATAAATGACCGGCTAATTACACCTGACAAATTGATCCATGCTAAATGGGAACTGCGTGCAATTCAGGTGGCCTTGGTAGAACAAGAAAACGGAACACAATAGAATACAAAAGCGATAAGTTGACTTTGCTTTTCGTGTTCGGGAATCAGATATTGTGATAAATCAAGGTCGTACTTCCTACACGAGATTTTGATCAGTTTAGATCATCCGAGGCCACACACGCACACATACACAGACACACACACACACACGAAGATACGTACGAACAATCTGAAAGAAAACCAGATTTATATCTTATTCAATAGAATTATTTGCCGATTAGAATATGCTGAGGCTAAGGGATCTGATTTGTATCCTATTTCGAATGATCGCTTTCAGACAGAAATAGTGGAACAGAAATTTGAAAAGACATCACCTAGTGTTTCAAATTGCCAGGCTATTTCTGCGACCACGTACCCTGACTTGCCCATTGGAAATAAGATGCTATAAAAATGTTGCAAAGTTCTAGTGTCGCGTATAACTCGATTAAATTCATAGCTGAAGTTCCAATGGAAGATCGGATCCCTTTTATGAATGTGCTAACTACCAGAATACATCACAAGTTTGTCCGATGCTGTGTCAACGGAGAGAAAATATGGACCATACGGCATGCCGATTATCGCGGATTTGCTTTGGTCTGCCAAATGGAAAATTCGATCAGATACGCAGCCTTCAAATGACCTTTAATTTATAGCTCACGTGAGTGGAATTATTAGTTTCTCGGATAGGTCAGTCGAGAAAAATAAGAAAAATCTCGTTTGATAAACCGGAACTCATCAGTGCCAAAATACGTAACCTATTCCTTATTCTTACTTTCAAAAGAGATTTCATGTCCGAAATCCTCGAGAGGTGTTTCAACACAACTGGAGGATCCACCTCTCAAATCCAGCTTTGATATCCCTAAAGAACTGGAATGAATCGCAGATGCAGATCGTTTCCTTGATAGCCACCTTGTTCATGTGTGTCCGTGACGCATCCTATCCCGGGCAAATAACTCGGTGTTTGTTCGTCCTGGATGAAATGCAATCACCTAAAGTGGTACAGTGTTTCCTGGTCCGATTCAATCGTAAATGCTATTCTTACACATCTAGTAGACATTGGTTACTTTGTTCACCCAAAATAAGCATTTAGAGTTATCTATTTAGTTACTGTAAATCAATTCAAACGGGTTCAATTGTGAACACTTGCAAGTGTTGAAATTACACTCACTAGGCTTTTAATCCATAAACTTTGTGCCCAAGAACTCGGTCCGTGTTCCCGACCTCTAGAGACTTACCACCGCGCATGCTTAGATAAACACTGCATGCCAAGGGGTCAGTGAGTACAATGAGAACGGAGTAGGAAAACTGTTGTTGATAGGACGATTCCACCCGGGACACACACGTGCACACAACAAACTTCGCGTTGTAAATAACATCTCTCCCCTTGGTTTCAGGCCTCATAAATTGCAGTGCCAGGTTTGACGGTAACCGAACAATGAGGCGACAGTCTACGCGATCTTTCATGAAGGCGGCCAAAGCGATCAGAAGGCTATCAAGTAGGGAGATTGGTCGGCGGTGGAAGGATTTGAACTCGCGACCTTCAGGTCCGGACGCCACAACCTTATCCGTTTGACCACCGCCGATTCGTCTGATGTCGTTTTTTCAGAATACGAAAGCATATAATTGAACAAATCTAACCCAGCAATTCGGATTTCATTGGACAAGCTGGTTGGCACAATGGAAACACACGCACGCACGGTCTCCGTTGGCAAAGGCCCGGATTCCAACTGCGGTGGTCAAATGTCCGCGTTATGTGAGAAGCAAAGCAAGTCTGAAAAATTGGAAGATAGAAAGATACTTGAAAATTCCCGAATGAGATATTAGAAAACGCGGCAGCAAGCAAACTTGTTTTCGGTGCTTTACGACTGGTCTCATATAACAGGTTTTACATGTAGGTATTTGGATAGGATGGAACAATAATAATAGTAACAACTAATGTTTGGGATTCGAAAACGTTTGTCTACATAGATATTATGTATTTGGTGTGCTCTTAAGTGTTGTTATCGGTTTCGGTGAGCCATTGGTTACGTAATCAAATCTTGTGTCAATGACTAGGGTAGATTGCGAGATCCTACTTGTTGAACGGACAGCGACTATTCAGGTGGACCGCGATCGCTTCGATTGTTGATGTGATTTGACTTTTAACGTTTGTCGCTAGACTTCCTCTAACGACAAAAAGCTTCACGCGCGTTGATGAGATGATCAGATTCTATCACGTGTATGGTGACTGCTCTTTATTCTTCTTGGTTCCTTCGTTCCGCCGGTGGTGGCCAGGCGGATAAGGTCATGGCGTTTGAACGCGAAGGTCGCAGGTTCGAACCCTCCCACCGCCGACCAACTTCCCCACTTGGAAGCTCTCTCTCTCTTGGCTGCGACTTCCTTCCTGAGAAATGACGTACATTGTTAATTCATTAACAAAAGAAGTAGAAAGGTACCGGATAAAAGATAGCGGATGTTCCTTTGGGCGTTCAGACAAACTTCTTACGTATAACTTACTTCACTTGTTTATTATTACTCATCTTATTTCTTGATAATTCTATCCGAATGCCTACAAAAAGATGTTGTAATTATCCAGTTGTAAATCACCAAAAACAGATTTGCTTGCTACAGGGTTTCGAAAATAGAAAGATGCAGACTTCTTGCCTCGAGGCTAGACGACCATTGTGGGCACACTTTGTTCTTTTTTTGCCCAATTTTGTAAACATGTCCTCTTCCCGTAATCCCAATTGGGTTGAAAACTAGGGTGAGAAGACTGTTTGTTTGACATCACTTCCGACCAATCAACTTGTCGTGTAGACCACGTTTTTCTTCATCGTGACAGTTATGCTCAACGAAAATGGTATTCGCAAACGATTGGCCAAGAACCAAATTGATCGTTGATGAAGGATTTATCATAAATCAACACCTAAAAACGATCAGGTCAGGAGAAAACAATTTTTAACGCAGTCTAGTGTTCTAATTTGCTTAGCCCAGCGATATCAAAAAAATGTAAAAATGAAAAAAAATATGTAAAAAAGAAAATAAATCAAATGGTTCTCTAATGCAAATAAACTGTTATCGATTTTTTTCCAAGCAGCTAGTAGATAAGTTCACAAACTGTGACTTCCAAATATCTCAACTTAATCCGTGGTGGGTATCTCAGAAGAACCTATTGAATGTCCGCTCCAAATGTCATTCAAAATGCTCCCAAATAACAGTATAGCTCGAACAAGCTCTAACGAGGAAGTCCTTTTAACTGTCTCCTCATTGCAGAGTTGTTCCTATTAAAGCCTGAGGATGAAGTCAAATGCCCGGTGCCCTCAGCCAGATCGATTTATCTTTCGTTATATCGAGGGAACGTGGCTAAACCCAGATTCCAAACAAACCGCGAACGGTGCACAAATAATAAAGCCACATGCCCACCGGGAATATGTGGCCGAGGGTTGAACAACGAATAAACGCTACAAGTGTCAGCAGATGTAGAGTATGAATCAATCAGGGAACAATAACCCTGTGCAATCATAGACAGTGCTTAGCATCTTAATCGGGTGATCCGTTATTTTCGTTGATGGATACATGGCATGTGATGACCTGTAAAAACTCTAACATGGTCAATATTTATGAAAGAAAATTCCTCACGAAAAGTTGTCTTATCCTCTCATTTATGTTCAAAGTGTCTACTTTTACAGTGACAGATTCTGAGAAAGTCTGAAAAATGCACGAAAAGTGAACGTATTACGGGTACGGGAAATGTAGTCCTTGTGGTTACGTAGACATCTCATCACGTTTAAGAAGACACGGAATTGAAACAAACGACAGAAACTCCGTGATTTACTAATACCAGAATTTACTGAATATGTTGTCCTGTATGGAGTAGCTTTTCTCGAATTTGATGCAAACGCGGTAAAAGCACACTTTCGGTTCCGCGTAAAAGCAGCCACTGCAGGAATCCTTGTCCTAACCAGGAAGCGTGTCACATCCTGAAGAAACAATTTAATGAGCTACCTGATCAGGTACCATGGACATCGAATATCCAAAAAATCTTGACGTACGTGGTAAAAGCAATTTCAGATTAGAATGGCTAAATTCCACATCAAATTGTTCAAGAAATTAGTGAAAAATTGTGACGGGCACGTTGTTTGCACGTGTTTGCTGAAACTGGATATCTAACAGTAAAAGCGTTGAATTGTCGTGAATCAAGGTCGCTTCGAAACCCCGACCAAATTTTGCGATTCGTGACAATTAAGATGCACACATGGCAGTTAAATTGGGATTTGGACTAAGTTTCTGATCTATTCGGTCGCTAGGTAACTTGAAATTCATCCGAATTATTATCGAGAAGAATCTTTGGTTGTTGTTGTTGTTGTTGAATTCACGGAATACAAATTCGAATATTTGTTTCATTATGTTGTTAACCGCTGTCGAGGAAAATGTTCATGTCATTTTTGTTGCCTGAGTTTCGACAATATATGGATGACGGTCAGAATCAATGTTGCTTTCTTGTCGCCTAATGTTCACGTGTGTCTTTTCGTGATATTTCTACTGTCGAGGTCACAATCTTAATGGAATTTTGTTATCCCGCGAATGACCTCAGTTTTGTCCAATTATGCGTCTTCCTTTGATCATCTAACATTCTTTTTAATCAACCAAAGTTCCGTTACAAACCTAACAATCCTTTCGGAATATTTGCTTCCAGATTACTTCGTTTTCACTTGTCGTTCTTTCTATCTGATCCAATACGTTTACCATTCGATACACCCCAATCATGCTTTGTAAGGCAATAGAAAAGTGACACCTGTTCATCGCGTTTTTGGTCTCGGCTCTAGAATCACTAGCTTCGAAGTTGAATATAACAAACAGCTTACCTATTTGATGCCTCGCCGTTATCTGTATGCACTCAAATACAGAGGGATAAAGCAGCAAACAAATGCTTGAAATGTGTTCAGGAATGGCGTAACAATAACTCGGATATTTCTTGCTACGTGTCCGATGTAAGTATAAAAGATGATGAATATTATAGGTGGCCCAGCGGCTATTCGACAAAGCGCCAACGCAGTTCGGTCTCAAAATCCCGATCTTGCATATAACTGGATGTGCCGGCACTTCCGTGACCCGTCAGCTGAGGATAGTAATTGGATCCAGTGACTATTTGTTGACCGGAATGTCGTGCGAACACCAAGCTCAGTTCATAGGAATGCCTAGGCAACCGGTCATCTGATCATGTTCCGGCGGGCAAATAGACATGAGTAAAATTTATTTCCGATGTGAGCATCCATGTTCACGACAAATGAATCAGCATGCCGGCATTTATTCAAATGCGTGTAACCTACAATTCTCCCTAGTATTAAAGCCTGGGTCGGTAAAATGCGAGCACTGTTACCATCCAGGAACGAGAGAACTATCCGTTCATAATATGAATACGGATACGGTGGTATCGGTCATTAGCGGTAACCAAGAGTTCTTTGATCATCTGTCAAGAATTTGACTTCCAGAATTGTATAATGTTACAATCCATACACATGGTACTTCTCATGTGTAGGAATGTACAATTCGTGTAATGTTCCATATGAAGACACCTATATCGTCTACCTATGTCAGGGTATTCTAACAAAGAAAGTAGGTTCGTATACACTCCCCGCGTTTGTATGTGTGTGTGCGTGTGGTCAATTTTGTCGAGGACACAAGTCTATGACCTTCAAAAAAAATCATTTGATTTTTATTTTGACCATGTGACATCAACTCATTGTGGTTATTAATTAGGAATCTTGCATTTTTTCGCCATTTGTAAAGTTTAGTCGGGAGGAATGAAGTTGAATTGGAAAAAATTATATGCACACTTCTTTTAAAATATCGCGAAATCGCTCGGAGATAGTATGATCAACGAAGAGAAATCCAAGCGATTGGAACTGCTATCATCACCGCCAGGTCGAAATTGAAATTTCTAGTAGTAAAAAACCTTATTAATGATATTCACGAAATGACAGTTTTGAGAATAGGGACTTTTTGAGAAAAACGCAAAATAAATATTTTAGAAAATATTTAAGCGATCAGACTATTTAGATAAATTTAGCGCGGGGATAGAATTGAAAGTGTTTCGTGCCTGACCTTCAAATCGGATGAGGGTGTTTGGTGGTCTGATTGAGACATGCGGTCACTCGGGGTGGCCAGTTAACGATCACAGGTTGTTTTTGATATCAGACTGGGGAGAATATCTGGTTAGTCTCGGAGGCAGCTTACAAGTGGAGCCTTTTTACACTCATCCGTTAAAACAACCTTGCATTAGTCATGCTAGGCAATGACAAAGAAGTAGACAACGTGGCTGAAATGCTTTAGACAAAAGATGGCAAGAAACAGCTTGAAAGATACGAATGAGCTTGTCATTTCTGTGAAAGTTGTAACTACGAATATATGACATCGCTTTTCTCTAATTCATCGGCCGCCGTGGCCAAGTTGATTAGGTCGTGGTGTTTGGGCATCAAGATCGCGGGTCATGATTCTCCCACCGCCGGCCAACTTCTCCATTTGGCAGCCTTCTGCTGGCCGCGGCCCTCTTCCTGAAAAATGATGTGCACTGTTATTTCACTAATGAATGAAGTAAACGATACAAGTCATTCAAGAACAGCATCGAGGAAATGTGACTATTTCGAGAACGGTGCCACAGTGATTGATCAGTGCACAGAAAACATAAAACACATGATTGTTCTCACGTACAAGAAAATTTCGTCGTCAAATTCAACCACCCAATAAATCACATAAAGAGGACAAGTTGGCCGTGAATAACCGCATTCGTTCCACATTAAACAGACGGGATTATGAAAAAGTTCTAAATTGCCTCACTTGAATCATCCATCAATCCACGTGATTTAGTTACACAAGCATTACGTTCAGAATGCGTTGCGAGTAACCAAACACTGGGCAAATTAAAATCTAATATTAATAAAAGGAAGGAAATCGAAAATGCGAAATAGCCAGCCTAGATGTTGGCCAGAAGAATTGTCATTTGGGTCACCAGTACGCAGAAAATTCATCGGGAATGGACTGGACATACTGTTCGACAGCTTTCTACCTCTTAGCGTTAAACGAAGTGTCACTAGCTACTTAATTTCACCACACCTTTTGAGTAATGTGGAAATTTCTACATTGATGGATACAGAAGGAATGCAGTGATATGATTACTTCACCAGTAAAAGTGACATGGTCAGGACGATCGACCTCAAAAGGTTGTCAAACGTTGTCCCTAAGACACTTTAGACCAGAGTGCATATTGACCTCATGACCGCAAACTTGCATGAATGTACTTGTAAACAGCCGTGAACCTTATTACATTGTACAGCAGTAGAACTACGCGGTTATCGATTAGTACAGTTCTTTGGTACCTAACACAAGTTGCGCATACCAGAGATGACGCAAACGTTTCGTGCCCTGCATAAGATTCAGAATCAACATTCTGCGTTTTCAAATTGTTATGCATTCAACATGCCCAAATCTCTCCGTGTCCATCTTCATAAATTCGTCTCCGAGATCAAAAAGAATTTGGACTATCCAATAACGAAAGAGCACGCTAGACAAAATAAAAGTTCATAAAACGACTTGATCTGGGTTGGAGTCACGCTTGGAACATCATCAATTCAGTTCACACCCAGAATGAATGTGCCTCGAATTATTTTAATTTATTGAAATGACTACAAAACTCGGAAGACACGAATATCTGTTCGAATTTCATTTTAGAATTTTGCACAATGAAATCAAAGGAAGATTAGTAGTTCATCCGATATTGACAACTGAAACACTCGAGTGAGTCAGACTTGCGGATTGTTGAAAATAAAATAAACATTAGCACCTTGTCGTGATGTGTTCATACGTTGAAAGTAAGACGAGATTCGGTGTCATTAACATGTGATAAGCTCAAATCTTCAATTCATGTCCTTCGGCCCTATGAATGCGTGACACAGTAATTGATTAGGGAATACGTAGCACTAATCCAGAATTGTTGTGAAACGCTTGTCGAGGATCGCGCCAGTTGATTTGGTCATTTGGACAAATGCACTGGTTTGTACACCCGGACTGGATTGGACTAGAGGAACGAGTGTGTAGATATACGGGGTTGACGAGAAGTAATCGTGCTTTACAGAAGGGAATTATTTGATTGCTTTATTTCGGAGAAGTTTACCTTACTAGACTTAATCTGACTATCGTTTTTTTTCGGATAAAACAGTGCATTGAGACGAAACTTATGCATCACCTGTAATGGGTACGTTGTTTCCGGAAATATCGTTACCCACAACTGAGTCATATTCACATATCGCCAACAAGTTGCCGTTTCTAAAGTTCTTAATCAGAATTATGCGTGTTCATGTAATGATTGTATGAATAGTAATCAAAAGGACACGAACAACAGTGTAATGTGGGCTAATGAATTTTGTACACAACAGCAGTTTGATCGCAATGAAAACTTCGAAGTCCTCCCAATATGCGATCCACTGGACGTTCAACAAATGTGACCGACGTTTTATCCTCCAAACCGATGGCAGAGTAATTTTCGAACTTCGACGATCTGGTGAGTTCCGAATTCTTGTACTCTAACGATTTAGAGAAGGGTACAGTTTTTGGATTCAAAGCCGGCTCAACAATATCGTAGCGTTGGATTCATCAAAGGCTTTCGACAAGAGAGTTCGTGCACATATTTTGAGACTTACTCAGGCGTGATTTTAGTGGAAGAGGCGTACCCCATTGTCACCAAATGATGCGACGGAGGGTCGAAAACAGTGAGCCTGAAACGTGGCACTTCATGCAACCACTGATGCGATAACGAGCCGTTGACATTTATTAGTGACGTGATCGGAGGATCTGGAACTCGATCCTTTTATCTTGCTGACTGAAAAAAGCCGAATCCGCCTGACCACTGTCAATCAGCCATTCTTAGGAAAACAACTGTCAGCTGAATTGTTTCTTTTCAATGTGAACGCGTCCCGAAAGCAACAAGGCGACTCCAATCGATCCAGACGGCTAGGAAGGTGTTGCACACTGAAAGCCTAAATTTTCATCTACGTGGCAGACACTGTCTCGACGCTGTCGCTCGTTTATCGAAGGTTCCACAAATGAACCGCCCGATTTGGACGGCTAGCGATGGACTAACTGCACCAGAACGCATGCAGTCAAAGAGACAGGAGTCAAACGAAACAATGGGAAATGTAGTATTTTTCGAAGCTATTCGTGGTCTCGATCAAGCTGAAATAATTACGGTTATGCTGTCACAACGAGACTACACCTTGACGTGGTGTGACGGCTTGCGTGCCTGTTTTATTCAATCAAGCCAAATGATTGCGCGATAGCCGCGTGGAAATTACTGCACAGTTGAAGACTACCAAAGCAAAACTGTCCAGCCAGTTTAGGAAACCAGAACACACTCATGTATTCATATAAACTACTCGAGAAGGAACACTGTTCACCGATTCGTGAAACCGAATTTTACTTGCTCCGTTATTTCTACAAAATCTCTTATCCGTTCTCATTTTTCTACGTCCCCCATCGATGCGACAACCGTAAACATCAGTTCCTGCATGGCTCCCGCTGAAACAGATGTCTTCCGAATGGAAAAATTGGCCGTTGGTGGCACGACCCGAGCACGTGGCCGACGGGTTGAAATGCTATTTTCTTATCTGTTCGACCGATGCCGGCTAAATGTGTCGTAGCCGCGGTATTCAGACCATCGAATTTCAGACTAAAATTCCTCGAGGCTGAATCTTTGATCATCATCGTTTCGTCATTTGGGAGGAAAAATAAGCCTCTTCTTGAAAATCAAATCATTCACAAACTTGAAATGTGAAACAACAAAACGGAACGTGGCAATGTGACGAGAAAAATTACGGTTGCTCATCATGACTCTGGTATCCACGTTTGTTGCCCTCAAGGTGTTGCGTTGCTCAAAAGTGAGTTAGTTTTGCTCGAGGAATCGCTTATTGTTTATTTTAATATCACATAGCACTAGTGTATAAATCATATTAATCTCAAGTATGCTAATCGTAATCATTTATAATCGAGCAGAATCTCCAGGCAGACTATACGTTTGCAGGCACTGTACTCGTTTTTATTGTTGCAAATATCTTTACAACTCTTTCGATCTTGATTCACTAAAAACTGAATCTTTCCAGTATTTTCCGGTGTCATTATGATTTGATTTTTGCTATCGACTACGTGTCTACTAAACCTAAATCCCTTCTTTCTGGATTCGAGAGGTTACACACTTTCGTATTGCCTAATATCAAAGGTGACATTTTATTACAACGCATCTTGATAGACTTACAGCGTTATACACAGCAATCATTCCTGCACTAATGAAAACAATTTTAATCGAGACACTGGGGTGTCGTTTTGATTGCGCGTATTTCTTCCGTCCAAAGTGTTTGGAACCACGTGTGCCTCCCCCTACACTTTGTGCAGGAAATGTTCACATGAAGTTGTTCGACAATCTTTCCAATCTTTTTCCAAGTGGTCTTGTTAAATGGCTCTTGATTCCTTCGTCCGGTTTTACATCACTTCATCAAGAGGTAAGCGTTTCCGAGCCCATCTCATACACAGGTCATTGGTGCATTGTTGAAGAAAGTATCAGTCATCTCCGACCTAATACCCAATTCGTTTTAACCTAAATTCTCGCACAACGGTAGCCCTATTGCGAACGTGGCCTTGGCTGAAACATCGAGATGCGCAGACAGTGAAATATGAGTCTAATGTTCGCCTAGACCGGATGGTACAATACAACTGAGACGAGGTAATCGGAAGTCTTGTACTCGTTAAATTGTAAACTGCCCTTACTATCCGAGAATTGTCTCAATCTTGTTCGCAGATTTTGGCATCCTAGTCGACAGTTTGCGGACCGACAAATAAAACGGTATTGTTCATCCGGACGGCAACGCGTGATCGTCCGTTTCGTCCTCCTATGTTGAGGAAACAGCAAATCATTTGACACAATCATTTCAAGCAGAAATCATCGAAAATGCATTCTAACGAAAGTAGTATTCGTCCGACTTTTACCGATATTCAAATCCAAACGATTCTGTCACCGAAATCAAATTTGCTGGGATTACTTTTTTGACATGCTTCCTGTTCTGATATCCAAATTTTTTGCATGAGTTTCTTCACCGATAGTCTCTGAGCGCACGATAACCGAGAAATATTTATCAACTAGATTAATAGGATGTGTCCTCAACCGGAGTCTTTGATAAGCCTACCAACTTTGGACAAAATCTTCCAATCAGAAATATTTCTATCACTGAGTCATGCTCGTATTATTACACCATAATAAACTGTATCAGTTTAACAGATTCCATGGATTCAAATAACCATCGTTTAGGGATTGCGACTGGATTTCGTCCGTGATCCCAGGCGGGAACAAAGCATCCTTTTGTTAGTTCTCTTTTCCAAAACTAATTTGGGTTGGATCAGAATAAAATCATAAAACCGACTGGTGACCACATTGATTGTGCAAAAACCCGAAGATCAATACGGAATAAACGGGAAAAATGCAATATTTCGAAGAACTTTCCTCCGAAAAACTCCCACAACTTCTAGCCCCAAATATTATACACGTCACCGTTTTAAAGTTTGCATGCAATCCAAACGGGGAGAATCTCTGTAGCCACCTTAGGTTTCATTTTTGGACTTGTTAGTTCCTAGACCTAGAAATGAATTTAGGCTTTAATAAACCGCAAAACTGTAATTATGGTATTTCTAAACCATCTTTTCATTTTTTTATCTTTCATCTTTTACTTCCTGTGTTAACGAAATAACGATGTACATCAGTTTTCAGGAAGGAGGCCGTAGCCAGCAGAGGGCTGCCAAGTGGGGAAGTTGGACGGCGGTAGGAGAAATTGGACCAGCGACATTCATGTCCAAACGCCACGACCTTATCTGTTTGGTCACTGCCTGGCGCCCCTGGAATATAATTAACAACTCGATCATTCCCAGTTCTCAGTTAACTCGTTGATCTGACGAGGGGATCACAAAAGCCGAATGTAGCACTCAGTCGTTTCTTAATTGTTTCCTGGTTCCATAATCATGAAGATATCGCTTAATTTGGTCAGAACTAACTAAAGTCACGTCATTTTGCCTTCGGACGATGAGGATGCCCACGAGCTTCGCATGGAGACCGTGCACGGAGATCAAAATATTTTTCATTTTATGGTGCCAAACCTCGTGTTTTCATTGTCATTTACTCAGATTGAAATTAATCACGGCGAGTTTGTTGTTTGTCATGCCTGTTTGTCGCACATTGTTGCTTCTGACCTGTTTGTAATTACAAACATATATGTATTAAAAATATTTCCTTTGCCAGTCCTCCCATGGTTTTATGACCCATACGGCATAAACAAAAGATGAACAAACGTAAACTTATTTATAGGTTTTTTTCCTATTATATTTGGTTGTGTACTTTTTACATGAGTAACCTTGATTGGCTAGATGGACGAGTCTGAACGTGGCAAATACAAACTGACTGCAACACGAAAATTTCGTAACCGTATTTCCAAAAGTCTTCATATTTATTCCCGGTTGAATGCATACGTGATAACAACCTCACTTGTCCAACAGAAGCATTTACTTTAGGAAATATTCGGCAGACGATTGTCGCGAAATTCCTAGGTCGAAGTCACGTATTGATTGGCTGGGACATTTTGTTCTAACTAGGATCCAATAAGCATGATCGATCACGAATAGGAATGCTTGCATTCCGAATAGATCTGCGTTAACAACAAAGTAGACCCACATGTCGAGGTCGTTTAGGCGAGTCACGTCAACCGCTTAGGTTGTTATCATAACAATAAAGCCATGGACAAAAGAGCGTCAAATATTTTGATACCTTAATATAGAAAATATTTAACTCCTTATCATTTTAAAATATTGTTTTAGGCTTTTAAACTAAACGGTCTCATCTTGAGGATAATATTGTACAAACAAACTATGCCATGAACAAATGCTTCATTGTGGAAAATTAATCCGATCGCCATGGGACCACAAAATTACGTGGATTCAAGTTAACATTTTACGACAGGTCTGAGACAGATTATCATCAATGTCTCGTGCACCCATGTCCAGACAAATTTCAGTAATGCCGGAAACGCTCCAGTTGTCACTAGATCTGAGTGAAAGATTGTTCGCAAAGGAAAACAGGGTAAATGATTATTCTGCGCAACAGTAGAAATCGATGAACGCTTTAATCTGCCAACCAGTTGGTTTTGTTGACGGATGCATAGCATGTGGTAACCTGTAGAACGGTTACAAAAAAAATGATATGGCATGGCTATGACTGACGTGTTCAACTTTCTTATTGTCGTCCTTGTCGTTTGTGATTTCACGAATAAAGTGGTAGAAGCCTTACATGTGGATAGAAAGAGAATGTGCTACGGATAAAAGGGACTTTGTTATTGTTGATGATCCTAAGGAAACAGATAGTATAAAAAACGGTAGAAACTCAGATGGTATCTCCATGTTTCACTCTATTAGAACTAAGTAAACGGGTTTTTCTGCATGAAAATCTTTCCTTTTAATTTGACGTATACAGGGAGAAAGCAAACTGGAACCACGATCTCACTCTCGATCATGTTTAGTGCCCCAAAGTGACCGGTTAACATGGAAATAAAATATCTGTAATTTCTTGTTGCATAAGGTAAAAGCGATTTCAGATTAGAATTGCTAGATTCCACATCAAATTGTCCAAGAAATTAGTGAAAAATTGTGACGGGCACGTTGCTTGCACGTGTTTGTTCATGCTGGTTATCTAACAGTAAAAGCACTGAATTGTCGTGAATCAATCTCATTTTGTTTTCCCCGACCGGATTTTATGAGGCGTGATTGTTGAGATATACACATGGTAGTTAAGATGGGATTTGAACTAAGTTTCTGATCTGGGTAGTTCCATGGCTTATGATTAACTAAGGAAGAGAAGCCTCGTTGTTGATCGATAAACGATCTACAAATTTGCGCTATCGGGCCGAGGAATTCGAGTCAAACTAGAAAAAGTGAAACATCAAAATTGACCAAGCCGACTACCAAAGATTGCTATCGTTCTTCATCTTGGAACGATCACGTGATTGTACTGTTCTTACCGAGAAGACAAAACCCGCTCAGCTTCGTTTCCTCGCATTTGTTTGACGTGGGAAGATGGAGAATGAATTCATTTCAGTGAATTTCCAGGAGACCATGTCTTGAGATCCGAGAGCACACGATTTGGTGACGAATCTCTTGTTCATTGGCTCGTGCACCAGCCAGCACGTAAAGGTAGATCAATAAGGCAAGCCTGTACAAAAAATAGGTTTTGGTTATTAAAGAAATCACACTTTTTCCGCCGCGTTTTTGCCAGCCTATCTAATGAAAATTGATCACCGAAAAGTGAGTGTATCGGTTAGTTGCTTTGGAAGATCTCCGCCACGACAAATGTGACGTCATTAGGGCGAAACATTCGTTATTTGGACTGTATGCGTTGTTTGTGTGGTCCTGTTTATTGCATTGTATTGGCATGCATTGGAATCACTGAAAGAATATTTGTTCTCCAATCCATGTTTTACGAATTTCATCCGCTACGTAGATTTGTGACTAGTAACCGCGCCGAATTCCTCAAGTATTTTTACGACTCACTGTACTCGTGATGTAATGTCATGTAATGTAATGCAATGTCATCGTATTCAAGCTTTTGTGACCATGAAATGGATTTTATCGACCGTTTTGACAGGTGTGTCCAACCAATCTACTGTGAGTAGCCCATTTACATCACCCGCGTTCCGCGTCATTTAAGCTATCAAACGCCTCGGAATTGTGCGCACTTCAAAGATATCGTGCGTTATGGTACCAATTCGGAACAGCCAACAATGACGTTTCTTTTAGTTTCGTAGCAAATGTGACAAAGTGTAGCAAAATCACGAAGTCCCTGTAAAGGTACTCCGCAAGGGTCACACAAGCGCTCTTTAGACTTACAGTGGTTTTAGCCGGTGTACGAATGCCTCCGGGCCACGGAAACGAAGCTAGCAAATTGTGTGCGGAATTCGGAGCTTACCACAAAAGGAATGTTTTCAAAAGAACACATGCCGGGCGAATGACTTTCAGATTTCTAGCCGGCTGCGATACCAATCCTCAGCCGGATCGGATATACGATGATCCAAAGTTGCTGGTTCACCTCAGTGTCTTAGACTCGATAATTCTACTCAATTTGGATGATACGGGGATTCATTGAAACATATTAGGGCTTTCGATGGGAAGTTTTCGAACCGAATATTTCCATATCATCAAAAGAAGAACCCCTTGTCTCGTGAGATATCAGTAAATTATTGGGCTCATCTTATACAGTCCAACATATTGGACGGCAAATGACCATTCCTCGTTCCCTGGTATAAAGACATCAATTACAATGCCTTCGTTGAACTCAGGCTGCCTGCAGAGAAGTTATCTATCAGTAGGCGTCGATCGCTTTGCGCTAGCGGCCCGTGGCATTGCAAATCAGTGGCGGACAAGTGCAGCATCATCATGTGGTGAAGTTCAACAAACTGCTGAGCGCCTACCCGGTTGCGTAATAGCTAAAACGTTTGACTCAAAATCGTCCCTGGTTCGCGTCCCAGTTCGGGCGTGGTGGATATGCACTGGTGATGATTACTAACAAGGATGAAACAGCTGTAAATGCCAATGCTTCGATGGCTTCCTAATGGCGAGTTGATTGGTGATATCACATGGTGAATTATTTTATGGAAATGTCCAATCTTCTAATACTACATATACGAAGGATTATAATTCCTAGAGTTCTAGTGGAAATAATAGCCACGAATATTGACCGATTAACAAAATGTCTAATCCATCGTCCAACATTTGCCCATGGTCGTTCCCGGTCCAGGTGGCTGCGTTTTAATCTGAAGGTTTCCTATTCGAATTCCACCTTTAACCAATCTTCTTCTACACTCAGGGGTCTCAAACGTCCCCTGAGCTCATACGAACGAACCATGTGCGTAGTCGTTCTGTCATTAAAAACACCCAAAGAAGAATCGACAAGAGACACAAGAACGATAAGTTCCAAATCCCTTTTCCCTCTTCCATTCATTATAATAAACTCGATTAGGGGTAATTGCTTGTGATAATTGTCGCCGCAAATGCTTGAACCCATGGGCCATCTACTCTTGATTGTCAGCCATTTGCTATTTAGGTCTCCTGTCAGACGAGACTCTTTGGATAAAACGAAAAATTGGATACGCTCATTGTATCAGTGAACTTTTGAAGCTCTACAAAACTTTGCCCAAGTTGAAATGGCTTGTTTCTTGTCGTGCTTCCTCAGTTTTATCTTAAATGTTAGTTTTATCTTGTCATTGACAGTATCACGGCTATAGGACATTTCCTTCCGTTGGATTTCGGCCAATTGCAAGCTCCGGACTTTGATCTCGTTCATTCCTGTTCTTCTTGTTCACTCCGGGCGATAGCAACAGCTTCATTCGCATTTCGCTTTCGTTTTTCCCCGATTCAGGTAAGGAACAATTCTCAACGGAACAATGACAGTTCCTGATAACGGCGGCCGGAAAGAAGAGACTAAAGCAAAGTGGGCGACCGAGTGAGGAAAAAAAAACTTGGCGTAACTCAGAAGAGACAAAACAAATTCATACCAGTCCGGTCTAATCCCATTCCGAATGATAACAGATTATGTTAGGCGTACACGTTATCATGGGTAGGAAATCCATTTTTTGTTGACAACAGTTTTTTTATCAAAGCAGACTTTTCGGGTAAAATTATTTGACGATGTGTTTTCCAACTGTTATGCAAATCAACTATGGTCCGCTGGAACATAGTCAGTTTATGATTTGGCCAGTGAATACGACATTTTACAGTGACAAGTTTAGAGGCAAAAATTATATTCGCGTATGGATCGTTTTTTTCATTCCTTCGTACCTTTTTGTTCTGTTTTTTTTTTCATTACCGATAAAACCAAGAACAAACTGTCCTGGTTAGGGGACTTTTACAGTCCGTACGTTCTCGGTTCGGTGGTAAGGCTCAAGTCCACCATATTTGCGTTGGAAGATGTCACCTACGACTACCACTGACTCCACTGCTCACTTGTTGCCACGAAGTGGACAAAACTGCTCATATTTCCTAATAAAAACATTTTAAGTTTCACACACTTGTGTTTCTCCAATGGATGCTTGCTGTTCGGTGTACTGCCGTGTGTAAGCGTTAACGTAAGGTTAGATGCCTTTGCAATATTTGTAAAACGTTTACTCTCTTTTTTATGTCGTACATAACAAATTCGCATCAATCACGAAAGGATCGTTTTCTATTGGACGAACACGGAAATAGCCATATTCGACGACGGATCGTGTTTATCCAGTTCCGTGCAATTTCAGCAGCCACGACACTGATCAGTGAACCGTTGCCGGTAATTGGCCTCGTATCACGGGTGCTACGTAGCCAAGTCGAGAACTGTACCCACAGTCAAACTATTTCCTAGGCCTCTCGCAACATGGAATTTTCCATGTGTTTACACAACCGCGGTCACGGACGAATGACGCATGCCAAATGACGGATGCACAAGACTAAGGTTGGTTGCGCCTGATTGGTTGAACTGTGTGAGATCACGTGACAAGATCAGGCTATTCTCATCAGCTGGATAATTAGAATTAATAGACGAATGATGAAATTTCTGTCTTTTGTCAAATAAAAATTTCATACTGGATTGTCAAAATGAACGGAATCAATCTATCAAGGCCTATCCTCTTTATCAACCAAATTTGAATACATCCGATTTCGATTGTATTCTACACTTTTAGGGGAAGACCAAATTTGTAAGTGGAAACCGCCTACGGAGTACGTGAAACAGTCAATATTTTTAACTACTTACTATCCTTTTTCCCTCGTGAGTGAGAGCATTTTTAATAATTCACGAAAATGACTTTCTCGTCATCCACCCCTCCCTCTCCAAAAAAAAAACAATATCAGTCAGTCTTATACATAAATGATTGGATTCACTCTCGCGATGGTGTTAGTCACTCGGTCCCCTCCCAGTCCCTCGCGGTCCTCTTTAGCTTTGGCCGATTTGATCTGTTGACTGACACATGGAAGTTGTGCCTCAAAGTCGACCAAGTACTCTTTAGCCGATTGGATTTCGTGTCAATCAACCGATTGTGTCTGAGCTCAATCCACATACTCACGGATTGCCTATCGTCTGCTGCAAGCGCGGTTACGATGACGTCCTCTCTCTCGCTCTCTCTCTTTGTCTCTCTCTCTCTCTTATCACAATCGCGTGGATTTCACCCATGCTATCCGATTCACGGGTAAACCACAATTTCACATTACCAAACCTGAACTCAGACGGTCAGAAAGCGTGAGACGAAAAAAGTGATGAATTGCTCTGGGATATATTTAATAAAAACTGTTGGATTTTTATGTCACATCTCCTAATGCATATTGGTACAAACTGAAACATTACA
Source organism: Fasciolopsis buskii (assembly GCA_008360955.1). Classification (NCBI taxonomy): domain Eukaryota; kingdom Metazoa; phylum Platyhelminthes; class Trematoda; order Plagiorchiida; family Fasciolidae; genus Fasciolopsis; species Fasciolopsis buskii. The sequence continues at coordinate 67,633 of LUCM01005082.1, read as the reverse complement.
AACTAGACGTAGCATCGAACACGCAAAGCAATGGTTTTCAAATTTATTATTCCTATTCATGGACACTGTGGGGGTACATGTTTGGACCAAATCCAGTCGTTGCGAATTTGGTATCCAGTTACGTCACACCCAGAAACAACCTATTTTTAGTAGCACACATTAATTAAACGAATACAATGCTAGCAGCCAATGAAAATCGCGGGGACAAGCAGTAAGTTGGAAAGTTGAGAACCGCGCGGTTGTCTAAAATAACTCAGCAGTACTCTAAAAATGGCTTTATTGTCCTTGAGTTCACGTACAATTCACAGTTACAGATCGCACACCCGTAAGAGCACATCCGCAAATTTAGGTAACCACAGTCAGAACGGATACAATAGCCCCGAATAAGTGAGACCGAATTTCTAAGAGCGACGGTCAAATTGAAACCAAAAAGTCAACTTATCATTGCTGCTACCTATTTGCGGCTAGTGCTCCCCTGAAGTGAGTCGCAAGTGTGCTGTTTTGCAAAATGCAAAAATCAAATAGTCAAACTGCAATCAATCACATACGGCATTTACATGCTCCGAGAAATAGATTTCGGTGCACAGCCGGTCTTTATAAGGTCACATTTAGACCTAACGAAAAATGCCTTATAAACACAGACCACTGTCAACTAGGCCTAGGTAGAACGAATGTCAGCATGACTGATGGTGAAACGTCTGCAATGTCAAAGTCAATCTCGGTGACAATAACCTCCATAAAACCCCCCTACCATGAATATCATCAATTTTCAAGGTCACTCAAAAAGAGCAACCTATTTGTCCGTGACGCGTTTCCATTATTGATTATGATGGATTTTGCCAAATGGTCGTATCGATAATTAACCGACCGGACAAATCGTCAAGACGTCCAAATCACTTCCGCTCTATTAATGATGTAATAGTGTTCACAACATACGGGTTTGCGATTAAGATCGTTGGAAACCCGCTAGACTGCCAGGTTGGCCGGCCTAGGAAACCACGGATATGCATGAAAATCAGGTTAGCCATCGAGGTTCTGAATGCTCGTCGTCCGAGACTTGATCATAGCGCCCTTAGTTATCTTTTACCGATCAAGAAGTCATTTCGCATTTAGCTTTTGACATCTTAGATAAAAGTAAACAAGAAAACTGATCATTCGTCGAATTCCGATCTGATAAGATGATAATTCTTTTTTAGCAATCCACTTATGACAACAAAATTTTTCTTTTGTTTCGCACTTTCTGGTTCTCACTTTCGCCAAGATAAACGCGAAAAATAAGCTTGGTTATTTCCACACATGTACGGATTTAAGACGTTGATGGCCTCCATTACATCCTCGGAAAATTCATGTCGACAGTTTCGTTCCCCCGGGGAGTTCTGATATCAGTTAACCCTTGTTGTTCTGTGTCAACATATGTTCCATGCCAACAAATATTTTCTTCTCATCAGTTTTTTTTCGGAAACGTGCTTGTCGAGCGAAGTGCTCGGGAATTTCCAAGCTCCGAATATAATTCGTGATCAACTCGCGGTGATCTACTCCAAGGCCCATGTGCGCTTTTCGATCAATTCCCCACCAAACTGCGTCCCACCTTGACTGGTAAAAAAAGCATCGTACGACTTCCAGTTGCTTTTCAACAAATAATTTATGATTCGATCGATTTATCGGAATACAGTTGTCTTCGTCCCTGTTTTGACATTTTGAAAACAATAGCTGAGGTACACTCGGGATTGAAAACTGCTTGGGAAACGCTTGCCAGCGTTGATCAAAAAGGTCTACTTCATATTACTTTCATCGACCACTCCATTTGTCTTACAAAAGCATACTTTTCCTTTGTTTAGAACGACAGTTTGTTTTGCGGATTCTGAATGATTTTGTTTTACAAGGACTTCTGATCATCTTCCTGGACATTCTGATTGCAAATCGTTCACAATCGGTCAAACAATGCCCTGACAAAGTCGATTAGGATGACAATGAAAATTTTGTGAACCAAGCTTCAATGTCAGAGATCCCAAAACTTCAACAATACCTAGAACTTTTTATGCAACCTTGGGGCTGTCCGATTTGTGTTCTTACAAATTAACAACAGATCTCAACCGATTTGACGAGCCTAAATTGTCCATGACCTGGACAAACTCAGAATGACAGACCGGTCGGAACTAAATTTGTTCTCGTCGGTTTCGTCTAATTCCAGTGAAATAGATTTGCGGAGATGAATGAATTCGTCGTTGTAATAAAATTGACTATTTGAAGAATTTGAAACCCCGCACAAGTCACAGTAGGGGAATAAACAGCATAGTGATTCGCGTCTATCTTTTGTCTTTGCTTTATTCGCAACAAGATGCGAGTGAAATTGTGTAGACTACTTAATTGATGTCAACTAGTTAAAATTGATTTTAAAAATGCTCGGTTTAGGTTCGTCACGTGGACTGTTTTGTTTGTGAGTACAAATCTGATTTGAATTCGAGAATTGGTACCCTCACCATATTCTGTTTTTTCTTCCGTTTTTATACCCTTCGTCGAGTGTACACCAGTGGATAGTGTATCGACTGCCCGAGAGCTTGGGAGTAGGCAATGACATACCGGTTATTTGGGTGAATTAGAAAAGATTTAACAAATAATTTAGCATCTGAATGTTTCATTTCGCATCACCAGATTGGCATGTTTAATCGATGAAACTACCGACTTCGAGATTTGCTTTCTATTAGCGAATCGGATTCCAAAACATCTACGATCAGTTGGAATCGCATGAATCCGCGGACTCAGTGAAGTGAATTTGTAAGGCTACTACTGTTTGTCATTGACAATTGTGATATATTCTTCTACACTCAAATCCTCCACTTTGTCTCTCATTGATCAGGTTCATACGCATGCCAGACAAGAACGCATCATATTATCAAAAACAGAAATTGTCGCATATAAATAGCTAATTATCTGTCCTTCTCATATCATTCCCGTGGAAGGGACAAACCCCGTGAAATTGCAATTGTTTGTTGACCAGAAGCTCGATGCCAAAACCGATCGTGTTCGATGTTGTATTTCTTGATCAAATGCTGGAATGTTCACTTTGAATTTGATAGGTTTGAAGAAAAATAAATCACACTGAAGACTGGGAAATCAATTGTTCCTGTCTTCCGATTTTACATGAGATTCTCCGATCCCAGTATCACTGCAAAATGACGAGAAGGATTCTGGCCAAATGTGCGAGAATATGACTCCAAGGTATCCCGAACGAATTATGCCCCGTCCCCCATTTAGCTGTGAAAATACAACTCAGATTTTGCAAATTGTATTTGGCGAATTCCAGTTTGTAGAGCATCTTTTTTTTCTCCGTGCCGATCGTGATAAGCAACCTGAAAATAAAAGCAATTATTTCTACAAATTTACTTTGAATGTGTAATTCTTACCTGACAAAATAGATTTGCTAGCATTATAAACGGTATGGTTTGCCAGTCGCGGGGAGCGTTTGGCTAACATCACAAACAGCCGTTCGCGAAAATTGGTCAAATAGGCAATGGAGATTTTTAGCTCCAAAAATGGGGAACACCCTCGTGTATTTTTGCCCCAATGCAAGCACGTGAGGTAGATGTTGGCTAAGACGAGGAGTTGTTGAGCTACATCCAGCGGCACATGATCTTCAGTCCACAGTAATAATCAAATGCTCTTCTTTCAACCCGTACTTCCTTCTATCAGTGAAATAACAATGTACATCAGTTTCCAGGAAGGAGAACGCGGCCAACAGAGGATTGCCAATTTGGGAAATTGACCGGCGCTGGGAGGATTCGGACCGGCGGCCTTCACGTTCAAACGGGGCACTAACTTATCCGCTTGGCCACCGCCGGTCAGCTGTGGTTCTCATTGCCACAATATTTTTTGGTCTCTGTCCTACGTATACGGACTACCTGATATGCCTATTTGTCTGCTTTCTCGTTGCTTATTCATACTTTTGTTTTTTTCAGACTTGTCGTCCGTTCCGCTATTACTCCTTGTTTCGTTTCGGTTCACACCAGTGCGACCGGATCACTTGGTTTCCCATCTTGTCGTCTGGCTATCAGGACTTTGTTGGACACATTTCATCTATTCAAGTTACGGTTGTACGTCTTCGTTTTTTAACTCAGGGCTATTCACATACGTGGATGTAGTAGCTATATCAAAACGCAACTTTTTCTTGTTACAGTTTGCTTCTACGATTTGATCAGCGTAATTCACGAGCTGAGAAAATTTCCTCTTTGTCGGGGAGACAACAGTTGTGTCCGTCTTTGAGAAACGATCGCACGGGGATTATGATAATCACAGGCAAGTCAGTCTAATCACAGTGTTATTAGACAGTTAGCGTTGATCATCTTTATCCGGCTGACCAAAACGCATAGCTAGCAATTTGCATTTGTCACCGATGAGGACGAGTCGACCGAATCGTGATCTCCCCGTGGCTATTACAACACCGTCCCGCATTCGAAAGACCAGTGATTATTGCACACCTGGAAATGCGTGTGGCCCTCACTTCAGTCAACATTGGACTTTTGTTGGTTGAGAAGTGGGGCACATGGAAGGTGTCCTTTGATCCCGAAACAGTCGTTTTTCTATACTTCAAGTAAATTAGGGTCTACGGTCGGCGTTCTCCGCAAATCGCGGTCTTCATTCAAGTGGATAAAAACTGCCATAGATTCTGTTTCGTTTCAATGTGGCCTCAGACGATGTTTTGAGATGAGGTGATTCTGATGCGACTGCCTCTTTGGTTGTGGATGCCAGGACGAAAACAGACCGAGTTAGACAAATCGCAATCAGTGCACGTCCTTCGTGGATGCAATCCGATCGTGGTAGACCACGGACGAATGCAAATAGCCAGACCAACTCGAGATGGCTTCACTCTATTGGATGCTAGCTGTCGTCCGACACAGTGTGGTAATTAGAAAGTGAGATTGCGGATATTTAACTTGAGACGGTCATGTCGTGAGCTATGATAACCGCCCAGGATGAGTGCTCCAGATTACACAACGAAATGTCAAGAACTAAATCAGGTGAAATCCATCAAACCGCAGGGACCAGTTGGGATGCGATCCTGACATTCGATGAGACAATGGTAGTAACATGCGTGAAAATACGTAAGCAAACAGTTAATAAATGTGCATTTTTTTCGTTTATTAGAAAGATATTTTGTATCGCTTCTGCTTGGTTGTTCTCGCTTATGTTAGTAAGGCCGAATGAAACCCATTTAGGGACAGGATTGACTGATTGGAGAGCACATATTTGGAATGGTAATAAGTCCAAATGCGGCACAATATATCGGCAGCCTAACAGATTTTAAATGACTCGGTAACTGATTAATCTAATTATGGTATGTTCCTCCTCCATTTTCAGAGTGCACGATACTGGAACCGTTGATCATTCTCACATATTTTGACGACAAGTTGGAATTGTTTAATAACCAAGAGTACCTCGGAAGCCTGATTGTACCGGAAGGCAATATCAAGGCTTGAGTTCACGACATCAGTCACAACAATGAAAGCAATAGTCGTGAATGTACAGCAACCGTGAGGCAGCCAATGGCTTCCGGCTTCCTTTCAAGGGAAGAGTTGACAATACCACTGGTCACATTGTTCCACCTTTGATTGGAGGATCTAGTCGATCCGCGCTGCGGATGCTGGATGATTTTCCGCGCTCGAAAACTGATGATTTTGAAGCCTTACTCAAGTCCGTGAGCAATGACGAGGAATGCCGTCGTGTGTTAAGTCTTCTACAAGGCTTCCTATAGCTTGGGCATGTTTTATGTATGTCTGCAATTTGTCTTTCCTTGCTCTGTCTGCACATGCATAGCAAGGTTGAACGAAACGAGGCGGTTGTCATGTTGTGGCTCGAAGTTAGTTTTGGCTCTGGTGTCCGTTGATCCATTCGGCTCTTCTGGATGGTGAAAAAAAATGACTCACAACAACTGTTGACGAATTCTACAGCCTAGTCATAACGAAATCCGCTTCGAATTGCCATCGGGCTGCCATGAAGACAGCGCTTTCCTAGAGTGAAGGTTACCCGATGGTAATATCGTTGTTACTCCCAACTGGGTTGAAATTTGCAGATGCCGAAATGGTTTCTGCCTAATCCAAAGTATTGACCGGATATTCGGTGAAATCAATCGGACAACGAAGCTTATGCACTCATTATAAAGCAGAAGAAATAAAAACATGCGTAGGTCAATGCGAGCACCTACACTGCACGTCTTCCAGGAAAGAAGTTATTTGTGGAAAAGGTTTTCCTGAGGTCACTTCATGTCCCACAACAACACTGAAAAGAGCCAATAGATCTAATCATTTGTTCATTTTATGTCTTTTCTAACTACTACAAAAAATGTCCGATATTTTCAGAACTAGTGTTTCCTCAATTAGAAGTATATCATGCGGAAATGTGACTGACGCGGTTGGGTATTGGACCTGCAATCATTACGTCCGAATGCGAACGGCTTCGCCCCCTCTTGACGTACGCCAGCCTCCACGTGTTCACGTCTGGATGCAAACATTTGGCTACGAACGGTGGGTGTTGGCTTTCCGGTCCACCAGTTCATACGGATAACCTGATAGCAGGCACAACTAGTATGTTTTTCGTACAAGGTATCTTGTGGTTGATCCCAGATCACGTTAATACTAACTGTTGAAAATAACTTTACAAAGAATCGCTTTGCTTGCCGATCACCATAAACACATTTATGCTTTCGAGAATAGGCCAAAGATACTGTCTATTTTCAGTGAAGTGAAAATGTTTCACAAATCAAGTTTCGAAGGCAACTCGTCGGAATTTATAGCAACTGACGCAGTAAAAGAAGTTCCAGTATCGCAACAACTAGAACATTGAATTTGGTCACTTTTATACCCAAACATTTTGTTAGTGCTGATGAAATCCTCATGTGTTTTCGGGTGCCTGCAAAACGCATTCTATGTACTCAAATATATGCATATTTTCACTCATCCAGATACTACTTACAACACATATAAATATGAACTTGCATTTCGTTTATTCACAAAGACGTAGCGGCGATTTTTGATAATAAACTGCCAGCTTCGCAGTTATGCAGCGAGCAACGGAGCTATAAATTTAGTCGATATACCATTCTAGACAGCATATACACATCTCAATCATGACGCACTACGAACCCTTTGGGAAAAACAAAGCAAAATCTGTTCACAATTTTATGAGACATTTATTGCTAGACGTCCAACATGAACAAACACTGGCAATCGATTGGTTTGTCACACTCCGTCAGTCAATATATTGATCATTTTGGTATGCGGTCCAGCAATTGCACGATAAGAGTGTTTTAGCCTCATACTCGAAGAATGTTTGAATTTTCTTATTTTGTATCCGATGCTGAGGTATGTTATTCAACTATCATGTCAGGACAACTAACACATTTTGGATCTAATCAAGAATCGATCCGTTCGATATGAAACATAATCCGGACCAAAAGGGACATAGAACAAAATTATCTCAAAATGAACGAAAATGGCTTGAATCACGATAACTTGTTCAATAAAGGAGAAGCTTTTTACGGAAAACCTGTTAATTGTTTTGCATCGACTAAGTCAGATGGAATATATTCGTCACGACAAAGGAGAAACATTTTTACCTTCTATAATACAGCCTCTTTCAATCCGTTCTTATGATATTTGTCATTTTATTTGTAAAAGAGCAAACAATGTGGACGGGGATAGGAAAGTTGGACAACTTAGTCAGAGAATTTCGTTCTTGAAATATCCTTTTTTCCGTTACCATTCTACAGGTGACCAAACGGATAAGATTGTGGCGTTTGGACGGTTTCGATTCCTCCAACCGCCGGTCAACTTCCCCACTTGGCGGCTCTCTGCTGGCAGTGGCCCCTTACCTGAAAGATGATGTACATACATCAACAAAACTAACGGGTTGGCAGATTAAGGCGTTCCGCAATTACTACTGTTACGCAAACTAATTACATCACCTGTTCTATTGCACTCATCTACTGACACCTGGATCGTTTAAATTTTATCGAACTCTATCTGGGCACAGGTGCATGAAATATTGGTGATAATTTGCCTCAGGACTACAGAAACTACCTGTCGTAAGATTTGAACGTAGGTACGTTATTCTGTAGTCACTTTCAGATGGGATTGATTTCCCCTATGAAAGACGTACTGTTATAAGTAGTTACCTGGCTTATTTTGAAATGCTAGACTAACGTAACCACAAAATTTTAAACTGGCCGAGATTTTTTTTAATTTTCAAGCAACTGACGCGCCCTGCCTGATTGACCGTGACAACTTTTGGTGTAAATTTAAATCTTTGCGTAACCAAAATATTTTCTTGTCCTTGACGTATCACTTTTTATTAGATCCCATTTAAAGCAAAATACCCTCGTTAACAAATGACTCTTTTCAACCAACAAACACGCTTAGTCGTGGGCAAAATTTTCAATGATTCAAGTATTTTTATTGAATTACAAATTTCGTTGTCATTCGCGAATACAGCTTGGGGCAGTTCCTAATAAGTCCTAAAAAACTTGTGTCGGCAGATGTTATAGAGAAACTAGAATTCGCCCACGTACAGCACAACGGAAATTCGATGTTGCGAGATGCTACCGAGCTGCGATCCGCTCACCGAGCAGAATTTCTACTGCAGGTATTCTCCCCTAACGGACACGTGGGGACTTCATTTTTCGATTGTTTGATGTCTGAACTCTCTTCCCCAAATAATTTATTCTTCTCCTCCGGGAATGGTCAAGCGGTCAACATCAAGTCCTTTCAACCCGAATGCCGAGGGCTCGAATCCCAACTGCTAGTGAACTTCCCCAATGACAGCTCTCTGCTGGCACTGGCCATCTTCCGAGAAACTACAAAATCAAAAAAGAACAAAATGGATGGGAATACGATTGCGTGTTTTTCATCCCTCGTTCATTTCTTATCCAGCATTCGAGTGAGACGTCTCGTCCAAAGTGACTCGAATCAGAATACTGCCGTTCAAGAACACGATTGGAATTGATTAGCAGGATCGAGGCAGCATTCCTGTGCTTTTTTTCCAGGCGATGCGACGGTGGACAGTTCCCATGCATTTTTACCTCATAAAGTCTGAATCCTAACGTAATGACCAATTTTCACCGGTCACTTAGGTACTCGTTGAAGAGTCCCAATCGAATCCTGTTCCGTCAGATCGAAATACTATGAGCTTAAAAAGAAGCCTTAAAAAACATCAATCTGTTTGAAATTTGGTTATCTATCAAATCGCCAATTCCAACTGGATTTGGTAGGTTTCAACCTTTGACAACTTTTGTGTGTCGCTTGGCCAAACGTGCGTATCCCGTTCGGCGAACAAGTTATCAGCATCCTTGGTCTACTCCGAGCATCATCATAACTGACTGAAAATAAAATGTTGGATGTTGCAAAGATATTGATTGTCGTTTGATCATTTCACAACGAATATTATGCCAGATTGCGGGAAATGTCTCCGTTTCGTTACCTCAAACGGTCTTTTTATGTGATGCCTGTTGGAATGAACAGAGAGCAAAGCATCCAGATTGATTTCGACTAAAGAAGGCGATTGGATAAGAATTCAAAGTTAAATAATTGCCGAAGAAAATCGCATACTTTATTTTACCTACCGTTATGACAAACATGCACGCTCCGGTTCATTTTCGTTCGTGGAATTTGATCGGTTTTTCTCTTTTGTCGCTCACTTCCTTTATGTCAGAGGATCTCGACCATCATAAGGTTCGACCGGCGGTGGCGAGACTCGAGCCCTCGACCTTCAAACTGGACTGTCCATAGGGTGCCTTTTTCTCCACGTCCTCGACAAACATTACTTTTATCCCTACAGAACTTTTACGTGATCAAAACACCTTCTTTTTATTCGCAAATGTGAATAAACCTCAGGAATTGGATGTAACGCTGAATAATTACATATCACTTGCCGGTCATATGAGACAACCGCCGTTCTATGCTTACACAGTCGTAACCTTCTGTGCAACAGCGAATGACTCCTGAAATTGAATTGACCCCGATAACAGTGATGATCACGTGGTCAGCCTCGTGGTCTCCCAACCGCCGGCCACGATCTGCTTTCAACGTCGCTTCAATGTGTGACCATCAGTTCTTAGAAAAATGTGTACATATTTGTGTGCTTATTTAAAAAGAGCACGAAATCTGCAATAGAACAAATCGTTTCAGTTTCATTCATTCATTTTCGAAATTTCTGTTTCACTGTCTCCCGTCATTGCTGATAGCACCGAACAGCATCTAGTTTCTTGACTTTTAAAAATGTCCCTCAGAAACCATTAAAAAAGCATTCGAGGGTTGCAAAAATCTATTCCACTGAGGTCCAGAATATTTATTTTTCGAGTTTATTGTGGGCATCTTTGTTTGGTTGACTACTGTCAGCAACTTGGTTTAACCAAACCAATCACCTAATCCGGCATACAACCTCGATGCTAGAAGAATTCCATGATGGGAATTTCCGGTCGTCATCTGTTTTCCACCTCGATCATTGAAGAGCATATGCATACTTTCTAATCATCGCAAATCATATAAAATGGGCAAAGTATGTTTTTTTTTCATCAATTTGTCCCAAGTGGAACTTGAAATTTCCGGGCAGAATGCTTACCTAGAAGAGTTTTGTTCATTTACGTTTGATAAGTGGAGATTACTTACATCGAAAATCTTCCGCACGAGGTATGAACTACAAAGTGGAGCAGAAAATCTCTCGCCCAAACAAGTTATTCCGTATAGGGACAGGCATTCGGCATTACGGACACCAAGAAATCCATGATGGACTGGTTATAAGATTGTAGAACTTCAAAAATCAATCCATGTCAAACACTGAACGGATCGTGCTTCGTTTGTATATCAGCAAATTGATACACGATTTTGTCGGAATATGCGCCGGTTCTGTCCACAGTTCGGCTGGACTAGTTTCATCGCTAAAATGAGGTTTTTTGTTCGAATATCTTCTCTTCTTCTTCTTCCTCACGTTTCATTTTTCGGTCACGTTGATTTTCATTTAATTTTGACAAACATGGACAACGGTGTTCAATCACTAATGCGCATACAAAAGTTCAACGTCCCCACCCTCCGTCTCCGAACGGATAACTGAATGGTTTGATAAAAAAAAACTGTCTCGTTTAATTTCTCGCAACTCGATAAAAATGAAAATTCAACCAATGCTTTATTATCCAGTAAATATATTGTGCATCGATTGCATCCAAACTGGTACTCGCTGATCGGTGCTTTTTTCCACATGTGCGGCCTTTTTTCATCAAATTCGCCTGAAAAATCGTTTCTTTCTCATTTCAATTTCAGTTGCTACCACATTCACGGTTGTCCGTGTTGCAATGCAAGAAAGTTCCGCGTTTAAATGTTAAAACAAGAACAACGAAAGATACTACTGTGATCCTGAGAGAATTGATGTTGAAAATTTGCAAAACTGCACTGTCTTTCGCCCACAAATGCAGAATACAGCAGATAGCAATAGGGGAGAACTCCGTCTATTGATCTATATGACCGAGTTTGCATCTCATGATCTCATTCGATCTTGAGCCAAAAGATTACCAATGAACACTGTGGTAGACCATGTGCTTGGAACAAGTAATCGTTTCGTGCGGACTAAAACACTTCTTGCTGTCATGGGACTGATATATGCAAAAATTATCCAGAATAAAAGAAGGAAAACGGGCGTTGCGAGATCTCCGTACGTCGTGGTGTACCTGTGAACCAAATAAGCAAAACAGTCTGACTTTTGTAGAACGCCGTATGAGCAAACAAAAACCAATAAATCGTTGGAAGAGCATTTCAGGAAACTTGAAAGTTCAAAAAATCCTGCTCACGAAATCAGAGTCAACTTTATGGAAAATGATTTGATTGGATTCGTAACTTTTGCGCGAATACAATTGGATTAAAAAACATGACAAATCGCTCCGCGCCAAATGCTATTTGCAATTATGTAATAGTGGCTTGAAAAACAATACTGGATCAACTTTAATTCTAGTCTACATTCGGTTTTCCCTTGTGATAAACGGGAATCCCGGTTTTGCTGATTACCTACATCATCGAATTATTCAGACACGCTGAAATGTATTCAGACAACGGTTGTCAAATTTTTCGGTTCACCCCTCTCCGATATATTGATTGGTCATGGCAACTGTATTGTGAACCGACACACCTTTTGTGAGGCAGAATTTGTCAATCGGTAATTTTCACCGTGACCCAAGTCCATCTACGGAATGGACCATAACGGTTGGAATTGTGCGGCTGGGAACGTTTGGTTTAAGGTTGATCTGAGTTCGGGCACATTTCGTTCGAAAGTTGGTCACTGGTTTTAGGCCGAGTAGTTTTTTTGGATTCCTCAAGCCGGAACGCTGGTCGGCCTATTTCGACTCCTGGTGTCGATCAACCCTTTCGGGGTTTGCAACGTTTTACCGTCGGTTTTTTCGTAGCAACCTAATGTCCGTCAAATGTCAACTTGTTTTATGTATGCGTTTAAAACAGTAATGGAAAATATTACCATTTTACCGTCTTCGCTTTTTTTTGTCCATATGAACTCGATAAAGGGGGCAGATTGTTTTCAAATCAGCACTGATGTGATTCTCTGAGGCCGCTGGATATACATATATACATGTATATATGCATACATATATATATACATGTATATGTATATATATGGCATTGGTTGGTTCTCTGAGCGTGGCAAGTTGATTGCAAACGTTTCATCACCAACTGTGGACACCATATCATAGCACTGACGAAGTCACCTCGATTGGCGATGAACCGTTTGCAATAAAATTGCCCAGCTCAGCGAACAAACCAATCCCATCCTGTTGAACCTGAGCCTCGAGAAAGAACATCACTCTTTAACCTGCTATCATATATATATACATATATATATATAACTATTTCTTGGCCAACGCTCATCAGTTCTTGGAAAGGCTAAAAGACATCACCATGTTGTCTACTGCCTCACTTGACGTGTATCTGGCAAAGAATGTAACCAAAGTATTTCGGCAAGAACATTGCCCGGATAAATTGTATGGAACGTGAACAATTTATGAACTACAAGAAGTGTGACTATACACGTGCTTCAAACTTAATGGTGACGCGCATGAGCAGATCACCGGGACACTGATGGGTTCACCCATATCGGGATTTCTCGCTGAAGCGATAATGCAAGCCCTGGAAAACATTGCACGAACAAGGATCCAGTCAAAATTTTGAGTGAGAAATGTGGATGAAATCGTCGACATTAGTTAACAATGAAATTTTGAAGAGACATCAAACAATCAACAACCCTATCAAAGACGTCAATTTTACCATAGAATTGTAGAATGATCCGGACGTGTTGGTTAACAGGAATGCCAACGGTACGCTGGAGACAAGCGTATACCGCGAACAAACTCAAACGTATCAGATATCAAAACTGTCATAGCAACCACCCAAACAGTCACAGACTGTCGTGCATCCGAACAATGTTGAAGAAGGTAAAAGTCACAGCAGCACAGAGAGACTAACGAGGCAAGAAGAAGAATCCTGCCTCTTCAGGATGTTCCAAAAAAAAGGAATATCCAAAGAATTTTGGATGAAGAACCGTGCACGCAGTGAACAACGAAACAAACAGAATGGAACAGTCCAGCAGAACGATCATTCCCCCGCACATCTAAAAATGTATCTAAATTAAACGTCAAACTACTCCAACCTCAAAGACTCACCGTTCCAAACTTCTAGAAAGTTTATATCAGAACGAAAAAAGCAACTGAAAACGGAAGGAAAGTACAAACATCGTTTACAAAGTCAACTGCATGGACTAAAACAAGTGTCGAATTGGTCAAACCGGGAGAAAATTGACTACCCGAATGTACGAGCACAAGCTAGCTACAGGAAAATACGCACCATTTTCTATCGTATCCGTTCAAGAAGACCAAAAAGGACGTTGAGATTCTGGATCGGACGAGTTCGAGGTAGGCAACGGAGCTTTTAAAAGCCTGGAATTCGTCAAATAATTCGATCAGTAGACATATCGAATTGGATCACGTGCACAATCGGATGAGAAGCAAACAATTCGATGAGCTGAAAGAACCGAAGTTCATAGACATAGACAGCCATAATTACAAATCTGAGAGATTTGTACGGATTTGTCTACGGAAATGATTGTAAGCCCCGCGAAAGAACGTTTGAGTGACGCGTAGCGACCGAACTGACCCAAATCAAGATAACGGAGGATCCAAACTACTACAGTAATATTTGGAACAAATTATTTATGTACAACAATCAAACCTCAACAGTGTTCCTTTCGGGGTCTGTTACTCCGCTTTCTGACAACAAATCACGTGAACGACAAAGAGCGTCAAACAAAGTCAACCAACGACAAGCCCACACTCGTGTCAATGACGAGATTCCAGGTCGTCAATGCTATAGTCAAACTAATGCAATGAAGCAAAAAACGAAATATGTTCCACAGAAGGCAGTTAGCAATGAGTGGATGGTACAACAAAATGGGGAAATTTAAATGGTTGGTTTGAATTTCCCTTCGGAACTCTTTATGCTGAATCACCCAATATCCTCATTCTTGAAATAGCATAACATAACTAAAAGATCAAACTGCCCAGGCCGAACGTCAGTCGTCTAAGATCAAAGGTCAGGCAAACAGAGGTCAAATGAAAAGCATACGCGTAGTTGTCAGATCACGATCGTCGAATACCTCCAAGGTCAAGGTCATTTGCTGGGTTATAACGGAAGAAGTACTCGAACAGTTGCGCACAAAAACCGCTTCTCGTGTTGAATTCGGCTGGAACCATGACCCTAAACTCGGATTCGGTTGTTCGCATGCGGAGACTGGGTGAGCGTAATGAATTCCCCTGGCATATCATACCATCAGAGACACTATCGGAGAGCTGCATGATCGACTAATTCGAACGTCACTTTCAAATCTGGGAAAACAGAAATCATTGGTCTACGGAATATGTGCCTGTGTACTCGGATCTGTCCAAATCGATCGGGAATGAAACCGACTTGGTTCTCACGCAGACACATATCGTCCGCGAGTATTGGATAATTGGCGGATAGTAATAACAGCAACCAGTTGGGATGCGATGATAACTAAATTAATTCCTATCTTGTTGTCCCATGTGAATCTATCGCCATTCTCGTAAATCAGTTCAACCACCAATTCACACCAGTCGGTAGGAATCACTTTCCCTGTCCTAAACGATCGCAGGAGTTTTGTTAACTCCGATGTCAACACTTTGTCACCATCCTTGAAGAAGGATGACGACAGTCCATTTGGTCCAGTTGCCTTATACCTTTTATGAAGATCTATCTCCTTGGTCACTCCGCGTTCACTGGAGGACACGTATCCACCTGCATTGGTTCAATTACGGGCATAACTGGAAGGTTCACTGTGGCTGTGGGCTAACTAAACTGCACTCTTATTTGTTCTACCAAACGCACCAGCCGACGCTTCTGAGAGTGAATGAGTGTGCCACCGGATTTCTTAATCACTTCACTTACGCTTGGATTCCGTGGACCAGTGTTTCTAATCACTCGGTACGGGTTTTGACGGCAGTCTGTTCCACTTCCTTATATTTCCCCTTCCATCACTGCTGTCAGACATTTCTCAGACTCCTGGTCAGTCAACATTTCAGGGATACACTCGCCCCCTTATATGTTGCATCCGAGTTTTGGATCTGCACACATCTACCAGTGCAACTGACGTTCAGGACATCCATCTTCTCTGACACTTATGTGGCAAATTGTGTTGTGTGGCAGTTGTCGCTGGATGCTGAGCATCTTTGAGCTACTCCCAGTGTTCGCTCTGGTCCTGGGAATTTTATTAAGACTCTAAACGCATCGAGAGATTCGGCTGGAAATGCAGTCAGTGATTATTGTCTGGAATCATCTGTGCCAAAAGTTATCTTGGAGCACATGATGATGGGAGTCTGCAGATTTGGACCAGACTGATCGGTAATCCTCGACTGATCCAAGCCATCGTTGACCAATGATAATGTGATCGATCTGAGTCCAGCTTAATGAAGGCGAATGGGATGGCCAGGTGAGCCGATGTCACCTTATGTTTTCAAAATTCACCGCAAATAGTGTGTGGTCAGACGAAACTTGGATGAGACGATCTCTGTTATCGGTCCGATCGACAGGGACAGAAATATCTACCTGCCAATAGAAGTCATGTTTGGCCTCAGACCAGCGGCAACCGGTAGTCACATAAACAGTTACGAGGAATAAACATCGCTGATTCAATCGACTCTTATTGACATGTACAAGACCATTCTGCCGCACTGTACATATGTGGCTCTTGACTGGGTTCCAGTCTAACAGCACACGCTTCGGCCGCTTGTTCACGGCGATCCCAACAACTGCTTGACGATGAACGGTCGAAGCCGGAGCAGTTGACACGCGGAGAGTGAAACAAGAGAATGAGTTTGCATCCGGGCTACGAAGAGTGATCACGTGGGTGGAATCCTGTATGTGCGTCTCGGAGACGTAGTCCGTCTATTTTAAAAGTTCGAAGAGTTCTGGTTAAGTCAGGTTGTTGCCTAATCTCTCTGAGCTTTCGGACACTGAAGATACGTAAGCGAGGTGAAAACTTCGGTGTAGGTAATGCTTGCGAATTACTTCTCCTCTTCCGTCTAATACTGCCATCAAGTGGATCCGTCGAGCCGCAATTCTCCGTGGCAAATTGCGTTGTCCTCACATCAGAAGAACAGGAATTAGAAAGGTTTTCTTTGGAAAGTATGTTGGAAATATTCGGGCTATCGGTACTTCGCGGCAGTCCACATCACAGATGGGGTTTTCTTTGGGAACTCTAACGGGAGGCTTTTGAATCAAACGTTTCAACCACAATGCAGTGGACCGTTAACTCAGCACGGTTATTTGGAGTACGCATATACTTATTACCACCCACCCCGCTCGAAGCAATGTATGGTGCGACGAGTGAGGTAGGATGGAATTCACTGTTTGTGTTATTCATCGAGTTTTTCTGGACGAAGACTGTCAGGGAGTACAGCCGATAGGTGGGTTAACAACCAAATCCGTTGATTCTAACAAGAAACTCTCCGCAAGACATCGGGGAGTGGCTGAGTGGGAACCGATCTGGTTTGACCATTTATTTTTCCACTGTAGTGTCGACTGAGTTGCCAGCTCGAATCACGTGACATCTTGGGGAACCAGGCCACTACTTTGTCAGTCCTCCACTCATTGACCTTGCAGACGTGATTGGATCTTCGTTGGGTCATGCGGGCACGCAAACCGTCACACCACGTCAAGATGCAGTCTCATTTTGACAGTGTAATCTGGCCGGACTTAGTCCATATGATGAGTAAACTAACTGTTCGTTGTGAGCGCCGGTATGTCATTCCATCTGGGGTAATAGGTAGTAACAAGTGGCCACTTACCATCGGCTGGTGCAGCCACGATACAAATGAAGTAACCAGTATCTAGTCGGTCATTAATTGTTCACCGGAAACTGAAAATAGTACTCGGCCAAAATGAACACACTATAATTTCCCATATTTCTCCTTAGTGGTCAGCTTAAGGAGTACTGAAACTCCATCATATTCGTACATGCAGAATTATATCAACTATTCTTCTGTTAGTTTGGTGCGAATCCAGACGACGTTATTTACATTATCACCACATGTGCCAAGAACACAATTTACGTCACTGCGAGAACCCTTGCATGTTGTGCTGTTAGCAAAGGCACTAGGTAATCATCGAGATGAAAGTTTTCTGACACTGCTCCGATTACGCGGTCCTGGAGCTTGCATCCGCATTCAGTTACAGTCTGGCTTCGTAAGAGATTCGTCCGCAGAACAGATGACGTTGCACCGGACGGACGAGAAATCGTTTGGCATTCGTTCAAATGGTCGTCCAGTCGATTGTTCTTCTATCACGTGCATCTCCAGGTCCTCCTTTCGTTTCCTGGCCCTCGTGCGTGCATAAGGATCTCAAGCATGCACTTCCGCCGTTGGTCGGTAGACAATTCGAATTCTAAATGGCCGGAAAATTGCACGTGTGTTTCCACCACGTCATGTGATTGGGGATGGCGTCTCAGAATTGCCATGGGATTTAAAATTCAAATATCCGAACTCTAAGTAGAATCAAACATGCGAAAATCCCTAAACGCTATGCAGCAGCACAATTATCAACTGGCACAAATGCACGCTGCCCAAAGGAAATAACTTTCTGTCCAGTCTGTCCCTGCTAAACAATATTATATATATAGTTATGTGTGTTTGTTTGTATGTGTGTGTGTGTAAGTCGTTTTGCATCGGAATTATGGTGAAAAATGAAAACAGTGAGCGAGGAAGAGAAAAGCGAAAGGAACATTGTGTGAAATTCAATACCCATGATATTTACTCTGCTCTCCATTTCCACGTCAAGGGCTATCCATTTAGATCCATATTTCTTTTCTGTGGATTAGATACTGACCAACTTCTTAAACCGAAGTAGAGCATTAAGTTAGAGACCCTACTCCTAGGTATTTTGCCGAACGGTCTAACAAACATGACAACAAGACGACCTGAGGTTCAAACAACCTACCTGAACCGTGACTAAACCCACAGTTCATCCGCCTTTCAGATGAGAACGGACTTCCACAGTGTTCACTACAATCGTAAGCGGCTGATCTCGGTGAGCTGACAGCCATACGCTTCATATCCCGATCGGGGTCGATTTGGAATCGGGATTTAGACAGCTCCTCTAGATTGCTGACCAAAAATCAATTAACCCAGTGGACAGCCCCGGGTGATCCTCTTTGTCCTAGCCGTTCAATGAAACCACCTCCTGCACGAGACTGTAGCGCATGGGCCTTACTCCCCAGAAGCTATTCTCGATCCACGATTTTGTGTGAGCATTTCGAAAAGCGTTCAGACCGAACAACCGGTTTCGATCTTGAAAAGGTGAATAGCCATCTGAAAACCCCCAGTTATTTGGGAGCAATTCTTCAAACGGTTAAATACATGGGACACAACTGAGTCAGGTGATTTTGAAGACATTTGATGCTTGAATGGGCAGAACGAGAAGAAAATCATGGTGGCTCACTAGATTCGCTAGATGAATTGGAGCAGAATAGTGTTCACATACAGTGTCCGCACATTTCCAAATTTTACAGTTAATTAGGATCTAGGCCGCCTTCTATTCAGGTTTGACGTTCTCGTTTCAAAAATTCACACTTGCGACCAGTGAATGACTTGAATATTGTATACTTGGTAACGATATTGAAATCAAATATTGCCCCCCCCCCACAATTACAAGTATTCCTTATAACCAGTTAATTTCAAATGATTGAAAGTCGACGCTTAGATGGTGAATTTATTACGCGCTATTTCCCGAATACAAACCGACGCATGTGCACACACACACACACACACACAAACAGTCGTACATGCATGTATACACATGCCCGAATACTTGTAGACATTCCTCGGCTTGTGATTACTCCTTCGAGGTCATATCACTTCAAAATACATCTTGAGAATCACTATTTTCCTGATAAATAAATTTCGGCAAATCACAGTTCTCTACGATCAACACAGTGCCAATGAAAATGGAACATTCGTAGTAAACAAACTTCGTGGAGCATCGATTTTCCAGTACGCTAATTAACCGTGTGGTCACTTTCCGATTCAGGTCGGAGTACTGCGATCAATGGCAAGATGAAATAAAAACCATTTCATGGATTGATTACCAGTTAGGTATGTCAAGATTTGCCAGAGTGTGAAACATGTGTCGCGCACAGTCAAGAAATTATTGCCGTCAGTGATACAAACACTATTTTGAATCCCAGCATAGATTTATTTATCCGGGAATCTCTCGAATCTTCGCCCGGTTGTCAGATCATTTCTAACCGGGAAATTTCAACACTTCTTACACCCAAAAGTGCTTCGAATTGAGCAACATGCCAAAGATGGGCAAACGTAACACCAGTTCCGATATTTGATGAAACGTCAGACAACATGTACACGTGCCAAGTCCCCCGATCGAACTGGAGTCCGAGTCAAGTTATTCCCAGTCAGATGTCTGCACGTTCAGAGGGAAAAATCACCGGTCCGATCAGTAGTTTGCCCCTAACATCGAACTGCACGAAAATGAGCTTTTGGCTTTTAACTTGCTAAAGCAACAAACAATATACGTCAGCCTGAACTGAATTCAACAATTAGGAATCATCATCTCTAGCCCCCGGGGCAACCCTTGACCGTGAATGGAAGATTCGCTTTTCCGAACGCATTGGCTTGCCCTATTCCTTTCGGTTCACCAAGCAAGCATCAAACAAGTTTCTGAATGGTCCACGGAACATAATTTTTCTATCAAATCCTGTGAACGTAGAGACACATTTCTAGAAAGACGTAAAATATTCTATTTTCAGCAACTTTTTAATCCAGTTCCAACTATTGAATTCCGTAAATTATCTTGACTTATGATTGGTTACGGGATGTGAGCTACAATTTTGCAAAATCTGGCGTCTATCTTTTGACATTTCGCATATCAAATTCCATCACACAACCTCATTAGTTATACGCATTTCCACCATTTTCCCGATCTTGCAATCAAAAGATTTCAAATTAATTTCCAACTCTGGTGATTACTTATCACCTCGAAGTGACGTGTCCAGATATCGATTTCAAAAATTCATGTTTCTCCAACAAAATAAAACATGTCATACTCTTTCTACAAAAATACCCATTGACTCCGCCAACCGTAGCACAGGAACACGTAATGAAATGCATTCTCGCCCTCCACTTCACTCTGTCACCCGTTCCGGTTACAGACATGTTACTCCAAGTACCCGAAAATTACAACTGTTCTGTCGCTCCCTTATATGGCTAGATTTTCTGAAGAACCCACAAAATCTACTAGTCAATTTTAAATGTGGTCTGGAATGGAAAAAACGGATCATCATACTCTGCCGTATACAAATTCAGTATGATGTTACTGTTCTTGTAAACAAATTGGCCTATTGTGACGTGTAAGTGGTGCTCATAAAGCATTCGATTTGCCTGACCTAACGCGACTTGAATAATAATCTAACGTGACTTTACTCAGCCTGACTTGACTTGGCCTAACTCGATTTGATGTTACTTGACTTTACTCGACTTTAGTCGACTTGACTTGATCTGATTTGGCGTGGTTTGACTTGACTTAACGCGACTCGGTTTCGCCAGGCTTGACTCGAATTGGCCTGGATTCCACGATTTTACTCAATGCGCTTGAGGCTGGGAGAATTTCGTTGTTGAACTTTCATTATATTTGCTTCCCCGTAGATCTTTTTTTCTATCATTTATCTTTTACTTCCATTATGAATGAAATAACAATGTACATTTATTTTCAGGAAGGGGGTTGCGGCCAGCAGAGGGCTGCCAAAGGGGGAAGTTGGCCGGCGATAGGAGGAATCGAACTGACGATCTTCACGGCCAAACGCCACGACCTTATCCGTTTGGCCACCGCCGCTGTTCCGTGGGAGATTGAACTACGGGACACCGACTACTTGCTGAACTCTTGCCGTTTCTCACTGCCTAGCCGGTATTGTCGTTAACATTAGTCATTAGCAGATTGCTTGCAGATCACAAATCGGTAACGAATCGATTGATTGAACCGTAATCCAAGCGGTGAGCTGCAATTTCCATTCTAAATGTATTCTGTCGTGGTTGTTTCCTGGTACATTTGCTACGAAACCCTGACGAACATGATCATTTTATACATTATAAGCTTTTGGGAAACGTCAATGTACACGTGTGAGGGATAAATGGGGATATATTGGCTAAAAATGTATCAAACTCCAAAAAACATTCCATAGAGAATGACATGTTGTCAGTTCGTCGGTGATGGTCGTATCACGCTCCAAAGATGACTGGAATGCCACTCCCGTTTTTGGACTCAAGTCCTCTGGTCACTTGGGGATGGATTATTTAATTGTGAGTAAAAGTAATTCAACTAATGAGCTTTTGAACGGGCGCCTGATGGAAGGCAATTGGTTAAAAGTTTCCCTTGGGTTCACTAAGTGACAAATAATCCTAGTAACTAGTGGCTAGTAATGAAGGACGAGAAAGATAAAATGTCCGTCATAGCCACATCCACGCTTGACATCCTTTCAGTTTGTGTTCCTGTTTGACAGGATGCATTGATCGAACACTGGGGCAGTTATTCCAACGACTAAGGAAGCAGAACCCCTTTTCGATTGGGCCGTGGAAATCAGAAGAAAAGCGCCAATGATGTCGAAGAAGAAGAAGACGAGTTGAAGGTGAGTAACAAGCTATCCAAAGATGCTTCAAAAGCGGTCAAACAGAGAGAATTAGCGCCATCCAGTACCTGTCCTAATGCGTTATGATCATTCCTAGGTGATTGTTTTTATATTCTTTAAGAGGCGATCAATGTATCGTTTTTATTATTTTATTTGGTAAATTCTTTTTTCCCCTATTTCATTAGTCAATTTCACATTTTTGACTGAAATTCGACATTATTTAGTATACGCAAAAGTCTATACAATACAATACAACACAAGTTTCCGCGTGATATTTGAACCAATGGACAGACCACGTGAAACTACCGCCATCAATCAAATTCAAATACAAATTCTCAATTGATTGGCCTCGCATTTTCTGTTCTCGGTGCATGCATCTCAGTGCTTTCGTCGAATTTTGGAAGCGGTTCAAAGAAAGTACGACTATTTCACTCGTTATCTGCAAAATCGTCCGCAAATTCTGCCGTCACATTTCCAGTTGTACGTACCCATGCTTCTCCATTAACATTGCGTGAGTTTGTCCGTTTTCGTGACGAAGTGATCCCATCCATTGGTAAAGAGGTTGGAAATGGACGCATTCATATTCCATGATATAATGAAATTGGAAATGTTTGGGACGAGCTGGAACACAGCAACTGGAATTTCCGTGAGCCTTACTGCCCGCCCTTTTGAAGTAGCGCAGCCCGATAACTGGTTTTGGTTACCGTAGCTACTGGTTCTTCACTCTGTGTGTCACAGAACGATCAAGGACCCAATTTCGATTGTTTTCTACTGTGGATTGCGTAATCTCACTTAGTCTGGAATAGCTTGGGAGTTATTGGTCACCCAGATGTCGGTGTGCCCGGTCGGCAACACACAGGAGGGGAGGCTTTCAGCTCATCGCGCGGATCATTTATGAGTGAACTCACATGAACGTGGGTCTCGAATGCTGATTGCATATGTGAACAAATTTTGCAATGAAGTCAATACTTCAATAAAGTAAAACGATTAATTTGCTCCAAGTAATTGATCTGTCCTCGTGTTTGACAGCTCTGACCATTGTAACTCAGTGGCAGAGCCAGATAAGGCCGCCTGTTCGGTTTCATTTATGGCCTAATAATTTGCTTTTCTTGGTACTGATTTTTAAGTGGTTATCAGATAAAAACCCATCAGTCTCGCTGACTTAATCCAAATGAGTTATACGCATACGATACATCCGCTGACCTCTGTTTCCTCATTTTTAATCAGGCAGTGCGATATATATGAACATAGTGGGGTAAAATTTCCCGGCAGATGCATAACTAAACCGCATTTCCGAATTATGTCTTCAAACTAAAAAACCAGACCATGAGTTGAATGATTAATCTTACTTAAATCAGACAGAAGACTGCCCGGGAAAAAAATTCGTCCTTTTAAAAACTGACTTCTTCCCTTTTCTTTCTATAGTAAGCCATGTGGCAGTGGATTCCAGATCACCGGTTTATTTTGATCATATCACACCGGGTATCGTTAAGTTGGACACACATCTACTTGCCTTCCAATTGATCACACAAAGAATCTCGAGTCGTGTTTGATTGTCTTGAGGTCCAGGCTTTAGAACAGGCACTCTACTGGAAGAAGTTAAGGCGGTTGCGACGTGTTTTTTTTTCTGGCACGCTTCTTTTTTACGGCTTTCTTCAAACCACGTGATGGTAGGAACCTGAGCCGACGTGGGTAGCCAATGACATGGGAAAAAGAGATGTAAACTCTAATCAATGGAATGGCCCGTGTAATTAGCGTAAGGTAACCACGTTTGTAGCTCAGAAATTACCTCCAAACGGTGATTTAGGAGGACGAATGATATGGCTTAGCACCGTAGCCAAGGGGGTCCTCGCGTCCGGAATCTTTTCTCATTTAGATAGTTCTTCAACTTATTAGTTCACAATCGATCTCTTACTATTCTTCATTCTATCTTTCTCTTTGCTTACGTGAACAACGCAAAAATGGAGCCCAATGGTGCCGAAATAATGGTTGCTCGAAATGAATTGAAATAAATCAATTTCCCACACTCGCTGACACACGGGTACGGGAACCTTTTTTCGAGTCTCGTTCACGAAAATGAAATTCCCGTTAACAGTCTGCTTATCACTTCCCCCATCCCAACTAGAATCTCTCAGATTTGATATTCCCGATAAACGTGACGATCGATATAATGTTAGATTCCGAGTCGGACACAGCCGCTTCGAACAAGACAACTACTCGAATTAACGACACATTCTTGCATTTCAGTAGTCAAACGGCTAAGATTGACTTTTTAGATGAGATCGCGAGTTCAAATCCTCTCCTCATCCTACGTTCCGCTGCCGGTCCATTTTCTCATTTGGCGGCTCTTTTTATTGATGATCATGACTCCCTTTATGATGATGAGGTGCACTGTTATTTCACTAAGTGAGGAAGTAAAAGGATAAAGTAGAATACAACAGTTGGCGATTCGAAGTTCCGATTGGCCGGAGGTGGCCAATTGGATAAGGTCGTGGCGTTCGAACATGAAGGTGGCGGGTTCGAGTCCTCCACGGCCGGTCAACTTCCCCACCTGGCAGCCTTCCGTTGATCGTGGCCTTCTTCTTGAGAATCCATTAACAAATCTAGTATGAAATAAAAATGTAAAAATAAACATTCCTGGATTGCATATATGCTGATGATATGTGATTATCAGTATCACGGTGTTAAGCGAATTCTCGTTCCGTAGATTTGCATATATGATCGTGGGTGTGAGCTATTTTTGAAATAGTGCAAGCACGTTCAACCGTGATGTTAAATTTTATACGTGAACCTCGAATAGTCTTTCATTCATTCATCACTCACATTCCCGCTATACCTGTACCTTGGATGTACCACCTCACCTGACCGTTTGTGTTGATCTTGGTCATATAAACTCGGTCGCTCGCTCACTCACCTGGCCAGTCTGTGAGTCAATTAACGAGTCCCGGAGGGGATTTGCTCTCAACCACGTGGAAGGTATTCATACTAACGTAAGAGTTAGTAGAACTTTATGACAGTCTAGGCGAAATGCTCGAGTGAAAGCACATTAGGATCGTTGACCTGAAAGTTAATTCGTCCAATCTTTTATCGGGATTATCGTCGTGACCTGGGCAGATAAATACACACACACACACACACACACACACATACACACACAAATTTACAATGCCCCCGAAAACAAACAAAATTGTCCAAATTCACGTGGCCCTGGTGGGCCATGGTTCGGGCGAGCAAGTGAGTGGGTAGGTGCGTGCGCCCAAAGCACTTGAGTTCTCTGTTACAACCCGCATTTCCATTGCCTCGGTCACGTTGTCTTTCGGTCGGTCATCTTTTGTTCCCGATTTGTGCGTGTATCGGTCAGATGAATGAATGTTCACCTGGAATCGAATGACCGGATCAATTTCGGGTGAATGTTAAAACAGTTTGGAAGCAGACGGGAAATACAAAGACAAAGGTCCCTAATGTAACTGATCAAGTTAGTACGAACTCTTCAAGGTCTATTTTTACCGATTACATAAAAATCTCCAATTCATTTTTTTCTCTAACCGATTAGAAACGTGGCTAGAAATCGTCCGGGGCCCAAAAAATATTGACCATCGGACGGGGTTGCGTGTAGATTTGAAAATTTTTTATCTATTAGTTTTTACGATTTATCGTATACGGCGGGAGGCGTGTGACAAATGTTTTCACTACTAACGGACCTGGAAACACTATGCCAACGGTAATCCAGCCTATTTGCAGCATTGTTGCTAGGCTGTTTTGACATGGACAGTTTGTTTATTGCTGAACTATGACCGTGAAATATGGGCAAGCCCAGTAACACGCCCCAATACAATAATATGCATAGTGCGGCTAAATATATACTTCCCAACGGTTCGTTCAGTTGCATCGCAAATCCCTTTTGTTGGCTGACAGTCGATGTGAAACAGCTTTCTTGATAACCTCCGAACGTCGAAACTTATCAAAAGTTTAGACCAGAATGATCAGAGACAATTAAATAATGCCTAGATTTCACGTAGAGACGAATGAATAAATGTTCTCCGGAAACAAACGACTAGTTTCGGGGTTAGTGTCATTTGACCGGTATGCATACTCGATCCTGTACCGTCCAGCCGTTCCCGAAAATGGTGTGTTTCTTTATCATCTTTTCACTAGAGTTACAATTTACTACTCACATGTCCCGGGTCTTACGTGGTTCTCGTACGTTTAGTACGGCAAATTCGAGTAAACGGTGTGTGAGATGGTAACTTGACTCTAGCCTTCCAACAGATTGCGAACTATTTGTCTTTTTCATCTTGCTACCTTGTTTGCCAATAGAACGAAGGTGTACATCATTTTTTCAGGAAGGAAGCCGCGGCCAGTAGAGGGCTGCCAAGTGGGGTAGTTGACCGGCGGTGGGAGGAATCGAAAGCGCGACTTTCATGTCCAAACGCCACGACTTTATCCATTTGACCATTGCCGGTTACTCGGTGAATTGGGCCCCTTGGTCAGAATCTCAGCGTTGATTAGTCTATTACGATTTCTTAGTTCCATCTGGACGGATTAGAGCGCGGTCGCAATCGACAACTCTACCCATTTTGTTACGACCATTCAATTCCGCGGCTGAACAAAGCTTAAGAGGACAATGTCGTTTAAAACCCTTTGTGCGCCGAAACTGAAATGGGAGTATTTTAGAAGCTTTTCTCCATGTCATCCATTCTTTTGGACGGCACTGTCGTTCTCCAAACGACCTCGAACTGCAGTACACTTGGCCGCGAGATTTGACATGACATGCCGGATCTAGCCGACCTCGGTTCGTGACTAGCCTAGTTCACAAACAGACTCAAATTAGAAACGTGAAAATCGTAAGGCAAGTTTTATAATCAACTGCATTTGATTGTAAAAATTGCCTCGAGGAAGACTACCCACGGTAGTCGAAACGTTGATGCGCATTACATCTACCAACAATGCTGTGTTATTAACATTATATCATCCACAATACAACCAATACATGGAGCATCGATTTTTGATACACTGCTTACGATATGCGGTCGTGAAAATCGTATGTTTACTAGACTACGCGTTTAATTAACAGGGCAGACAAGGTCCACTCTTCAACTTTATCGTTTGCGCAATTTGCTTGCTGTACAAAACGTTCAATCCGGGTAGAATTAAGTCTTCTAGTGATCGACCAATAGGGGTTTATATTGCACCGCTTGGTATCCAGTGGCCGCGTATCCCAAACTCCTCAGCCCTCCCTGCCGGCGGTGACCAAACGGATGAGATCGTGGAGTTTGGACATGAAGGTCGCGGGTTCAAGTCCACTCAAGGCCAATCAACTTCCTCACTTGGTAACCCTCTGCTGGCCAAAGCCTCCTATCTGAAAAATGATGTACACTTTGGTTTCATTAATAAAAGGATAAAAGGATTAATAAAAGACTAAAAATAGAAACATTTCCGAAGTAATACTAGAACAACTTGTAGTGGGCAAAGTGCACGGCACAGATTAGTTATGGCTAATTTCACTAACCGCACTAATTACGACCATATGTTTGTATTCTTTGTTTGTTTGTTTTGGTTTTCACGTGACCACGCACGAGAACGACGTCGAAACAAAAGTCCTCTTGTTGATTTCCTTTTATTGACCTGGTTGGTCCGAGTAGAAGACGAGCGCAAACTCCAAGTCAAGTGTCCGTGTGGAAAACTTATCGTGGACTTTGATCATTTAGAATCCCTGTTTGAATCCACTCTCAGTTGACTGCGGCTTTGCGGTGCGTTTGCTTCTGTTTATTTGTTCATCTATTCCCGTCCGTTTGTTTGGTCGTTTATCAGTCCAGAATGATTGCTGGTACGCCGATGATGCTTACGGTTGCAGCCAAAGGCGAATGAGTAGACGGGATTCCGGAGCTCGTTCGTTGGCATTGTCTCCGGACGGGAAATCGTCAACTTCTTCAATCGTGGACCATTTGGATGTCTCAACCAACCAAGTTTTGGTTTGACCGAATGTTTCAAAATAGTTGTCATGCCCTTGTTGATTCTGTGCGCGTTAAGATGCATCAACCGACAATTTGTACACGGAGGCGTTTGATGCCACCTGTATGGCCAGCTTGGTATTACTCTTACAATTTCTACTTGCATAACCCGCAAAAAACTAGAAATAATTCAGAACAATCATTTGCAAACCAACCCCGTTCCATCCACAAGACTAAGGAAAATAGACGAAATGATCGACTTACATGTTTTATGTATTCTACTTGCTCTGGCGACTTGAGTAGTTTGTTCCGTTCTCACAAATTATCTGCCAGTAGGGCTGTCTGCGTCCGGCGAGTGATACCTCGCCATTATAATCTTTTGAATCGTCTTTATCATTCAAATAACTATCGCTGTCATCATCATCATCATCATCATCATCATTATCCGAATCGTCCGCATCATTCAATCGCTTACCGTTCTCATTATCACCAACATTTTCATCTGTTCCACTATAGTCGTGAATGTATGTTAGCTTCACTTATTTCATTAGCTTGTTCCATATCTCGAATTTGTAAAACTTTACTTTAGCCCAAAAGTGACAGACCGAACTTCCATCGCGGAAACTGTTTCCCAAAACAAACTAGCAATCATCGATCTGATGACTACAATTCAACACGACCGGACTCGGTTCGTTAGACCATCTGTTCCGAGCAGATGGCAAACGAATGGACAATTGTGAGGCACCGAAACACACGAAACAAATATCAATTAGCAACGATCGAAAACATTGTCCCGTGGCATTCGGGGAAACAAACAGGCGCGTGTGTAAATCTGGAAGCATACGCTGTTCTGGCCAAAATATGGGTCAAATATATTCTTTTCTGAGGTGGTTCGCAGTTTTGATAAATTCTCTGCGTGATCAGCGTGATCTTTTTCAGGTACTTAATCGCATGTATATCATGGCATCGAACTACTCGGACTAAACTGCCAGTCGCGCTGTACTTTTCTGCTCTGATTGGGACAATGAGATGAGTAGATTCACGTGACCATGTTCTTGATAGTGCAAGCAACAGTGTTTTGGTCTGGTACCAAGAATATTATTAGTCAGATTTGTGTAGCAGTAGACGATCGATGCTTGGCTCAACGAGTGTCAGAGCACATGCTAAAGTGGTTGTCAAAACTGATGGCGCGATCCCCAATAACCTCGTGTGCCAATGCAAAATCTCCGACCTATTCGATCGCGTAGCACCTAGTCGCATTGGGCCACAAAGCTGACATAAGCCTATCTTTCCAAGGACCGTTGTCAAATACAAACCCCATACTACTAGTAAGCCTATGCATATCACCACGTCTCAGCCAGCTGTTTGCCAGCACAAACGGTTGACTCTGAGTACTAATCTACCATGTCGCAATCGTCTTCCACTAGTCACTCCACTTTGTCGATAACTGTATACATGAAATTTCCTATTTAGTTTATTTCACTGTGTTCTTTACAATCTACTGTGTACAAGTTGCAATGTTTCACTTCCACGATCGAGAAGAGTAAACGAAATGCTTGCTTCTCGCGACATATGTCTTCTTTATGCTTGTACATGACAGAAAAAACGGTTTGCTTGCAAAAACAACCTCATCCTGGGGATAGTTGGTGATTAATAAAACAGAAGCTGATCGATAAATGATGATTATTTTGGTCAGTATTCTCTTGTCCGATCAGGTCACGGATTGACCTATCAGTAACATGAAAAAATCATACTCGGGTTCGGAAACATCCCCTTTGCAAAAACGCCAAGAATGTGCTCGGCATTCGTGTCAGTTGGACTAGGAACCAGAAATGTTTTCCAATGGCTTTGTCCAATCGTTTACTTTCTTCATTAATAAGAACGAACGCATATATCATCTACAAGAAGGGGGCCGCGGCCAACAGTGGACAACCGCGTGCGGACGTTGACTGGCCGTGGGTGGATTCGAACCCGCTAATCTTACGTGCGCACGCAGCGACCTTATCCGTCTGACCACCGCCGAAGAGGAGATAGAATGTGGATGACTGTCCCATTGAGAACGAATTCAGAGTGCGTTATCAGATCAAATTTTCATGCATCAAAGCAACTTTGAAACTATTCGAAAGCCAGTCAACAAATGTCCGCGGAGGGTGGCTGTATGCAACGTACTACTGCTTCTGTTATTTGTTAGCGTCAATCTAAACACGACTGTGTCGTTTGTCAGCATCGTTTCATACTCTGATTGACAGGCGAATCCGCAAACTGATCGAACGTCAGTGAACAAAAAGATGGCCAAATCAACGAATCCCGATTTTTACTATTTATCTGTATGATCTGTCATATGCTTTTGCGGATGCAGTCACTTTTAGCGACACTCCGTTTTGTCTGTCTGCTGTCCCGCTGCGTGGCCTGATCTCAACTTGATCCTCGCATCCGACGCGTTGTTTACATCCATCCAACCGTGGGAAAATGTGTATGGGACTGAATATTTTCCCAATCGCTTAACTGGAAAACTCCGGAAGAACTAGGATTCCGCCGTGTTTGAATTTGGCCAGTGTCGGCCAGTTCACAAGATCCGGGGTAAAATCGTTCAAATATCAACCGCCCGAACTGCGAATGGGGCTAAGGAGTGAGGATACACACACACACACACACACACACACACACAAAACGTATATCCATTTATGCCCCACGCTTTCATACACAGCCACCATGTCTGACCGCTGACCTCGATATGCAAACGTCCTTTTGTTCTCAACTAGCTATCAATCATCATTCGTGTCTCGAGTATACGGTGCTGTCAGATCTCAGCCATTCTGAACACTTGATTATCTATCAGATTGTTACATTCATTTTCTCATACATTTCACTAATCGTTTCACCACCTACCCTCCACATTCCCTCACTGTTACTAAACGCAACAGTGGTGCTGATTGCAATTATTTTTTTATCTTTTTACTTCCGTTAATAATGAAATAACAACGTACACCATTTTTCAAGAGGGGGTGGGGGAAGCAGCCAACAGAGGGTTGCCACGAGGGGGGGGGGAAGTTGACCGGTCGTGGGAGGGCTTGAACCCACGACGTGACCTTCGCGTCACGATCTGATCGACTTGGCCACTGCCAAGTATCTCCACTGACCGAGACCGTGCCTCGGTCGAACTTCGCTTCACCGCCAAGTATCCCCAATGACCGAGACCGTGCCTCGGTCGAAATGCGCAGTAACCTATCAGAGCGTATTGCTCATTCATTTAATCAATGTCGCTTCTCATTTTCCATGTGGTCATGAGAATAACCATTTTTAGACTTGAACACCGGTAATTTTGCATTGTGAGTCGGCACAACACAACGGAATGTACAAGTCATATTGCCTTGTCACTTCATTATTCTGCAACAGCGATGATTCACGTCTTCTCATGTTCATGACATCACCTGCAAAACATTCGAATTGCACGGACCATATTTCAGCAACCTTCAGATTGGATATTTCCGAAGAATTTGTTTTACCACTGGAACTGCTCATTGCATGTTTGTCGAAGCTCAGCTGCCCTCTGTTCATCAATCGATCTTTCGATAAGCATCAGTTCAAATCTCATTTCTTCAACCATGGAATAAAATTTGGAAAACCCTAGATCGCGTGACCATTTAGCTATTCAAACTTCACAAAAATACGTTGTTTCTTTCTTAATGACCCCTCACACATAATTATAATGCAATGGGCATGCCCCCATACTCGCTAGGACTCACTACAGGGAGGGGATGAAAAAGGGGACCGGCGATGGTGAACTTGAAATCCGAAATAGCATATACTCACATTAATTCCGACGTACGTCAGATGTGCTAACTAGCCCGTCGGATCTGAGTTGTCATCTACCACCAAAGTGACCGGCGGATCGGGATTCTAACCTCTGGCGTGCTTGGGTTGATCATATTTCATAAAAACATGATCACCTTCTAACAATACCTACCAAGTAGTCAAGCCCTGCAGGTCATCTCCACAACCTTCGTCGTGCTTAGGTTGCCTGCAGAGAAGTCATCTATCAGTAAGGGTTGACTGTGTTGTGCGGCAGCCCGTGGTCGTGCAAATCAGTGACGAATAGGTGCAACATGATGTGGTGAAGTTCAACAAACCGTCCAGAGCCTGCCCGGTAGCGTAATGGCTAAGGCGTTCGACTCCGAATCGTTCGTCCGTGTTCGGGTTCGCGTCCCAGTTCGGGCGCGGTGGATATGCACTGCTGCTGAGTCCTAACATGCTGGATGAAACCGCTGTACAGTACTAGTGCTTCCATAGTTTCTCATTGATGAGTTGAGCGATGATATCACAAAGCGAATCATTTCTTCAGAATCTTAATCCCCTCGGTCAGGGCTCTTTTTTACCACTCGTTTTCCCGGTCCCAAAAATTACTACCAACAAACAAATCTTTCTAGTTAATTAAAGAAGCATTCTCACTCGCCTAAGCACTGGTCGATTATCGCCATGGTTACCGTTGGCTTCTCTTGGCAGCAGAAGATTGCCGAGCTGAGGAGTTGACCGGTGCTGAGAGGATTCGAACCGCGAACATCATGTCCAAAACATCACGACCTTATCCGCCTGACAACCACTTCTTTTTATAACCAACCCATATGATTTGCACGCAAAGGCCCAACGTAAGTTTCACCGTTTTGTTTAGCGTACGACCTGATAGGAAAGAGAGAAGTCACGTGATAACTTTGCATGGTATCTTTTATCATAATTAGCAAAGTCATTCACTTGACGAGTTTTTCTTCCCACTATTTTTCCACAAGGTTTGGTATTTTTGGCTAGAACGCGAGATTTATGTAAGCCAATATCTATGCAGCAAAATGCAATACATTACAATACATTACAATATAATATAATGCATCATGATGGTTCTTCTGCTTTTCCCCTCAAAATGAGAATTAAAATCAATGAGGAAAAACCACAGCCTTATATCCCCTGCATAATTTGAATAGATTTGTCATGGAAATTCAATCCAAATGTGTACTAGTACAGAGACAATGTTATGTTGAAAACAAAATGAATACTGCTCTGTTCTACGTAGCACACCTAACCGAAGACTTCGGTTTGATTTGTACTGATCTCCAAACAGTCCTGTGCTCTGATATCCCATACATTGAATCTTAGTCTTCGTGATCTTCCCATTTCCATGCTGTAAAACTGGACATTGGTGTTTACCTTCGAGGCTTACAGTTCATGGACACACGACAGATGTTGCTATCTGACCCTCGGAGTGAATTTCACTCCGGGAAGTGTTCTTTCCAGGATAGAGATGCTCCCGTAACCACCCTGACAGTTTGGGTCACAGGCAAGTTTCTTGCTGCCACTTTGGAAACCCTGGAATAATTTGAGTCTGTTTCAGAGATGGTCAGCCCAAGTAATAGATACTTCGAACAGTACGAAATCCTTTCTTTTTCGAGTTTTGTTTAATCGCTTTACACCAAGTCGCGATGCAATTTGAAATGTTTTTGTCGACTGTTTAGTTGTCATTTGGGAGGTCGGAATCTCGTCGTTTTCTGAGCACAAGTTTTTTTGCTTTTGACTTCTGTTGCACATTTGTCCGAAAAAAAACTTACGTTCGACGGACAACAATATTTTTCTCAGAACAACACTGACACGATCTGGGGGAGGGAATATATTATGCAATAATTAGTCTGTCCCATAGGAAGAAAAGAGTACTGAATCACCGGGACTTGCAAACGTTTTAGCCTACTGTACACTGTGCACGGTGTACAGTGAATGGACTTGATGCATCTTGGCATTTTCAAATCAGATCCATCTCGTTCAATGGTTAAGCTAACTTTCGCGTTTTCAAAGATAATTTTGAGCGAAACGGAAAATCATGCGTCTTCGTGAAAACTGTTTCAGTATCTGAAAACCGTGGAAACAAAAGAAACAAATATTAAACAAAACATGTTTCTTTTCTTGTTTACTGATATTCTGCAACTCTATTCTATAGCTCTCATACTGCATTAGCTTCTTGACGATTGATCGATATCAATCGATACTGTGTTTTGATTGGTCAACAGTTGGATTAAGCTCAAGTTTTATCGGAAGAAATCGATCCCTATTGCTGCAGGCATTGTGATCTATCAGGTTACAGCTTCTATCCAATCATCAGCCACTCAGTTTTTGTGTTCCGTTCAGGAAATTTTAAGTTTTAGAAAACCTAACCGAAAATCAGTCACTTTCATCTTTATCGATCCGTTAAAGA
This sequence comes from Fasciolopsis buskii, assembly GCA_008360955.1. Classification (NCBI taxonomy): domain Eukaryota; kingdom Metazoa; phylum Platyhelminthes; class Trematoda; order Plagiorchiida; family Fasciolidae; genus Fasciolopsis; species Fasciolopsis buskii. The sequence continues at coordinate 33,208 of LUCM01005082.1, read as the reverse complement.
CGTTTATTTTGTTCCAAGGAACTGTAATTAACACCAGTATTATTGCTGCCATTATCCTTTTGTCATTTTCATCGTCCAAAAAAGTCACGTTTACCAGCCACTGTTTAAGTTTCCAGAATAAGGACGATAGTTTGCCGTTTCAAAAGCCTAAATCACTTAGGATCAAAAACCGATGGTGTTTAACGATCACTTGTGAATGTTCTCAATCTCTATCGATTTTCTCCTGGTTTCTCTTTTTCCTGTTCTGTGCAAAAATGACAAGCATTCATTGTTGCACTTGATAAACATTTCACATTCGACTGGTCTTCTATCAACTTTAAGCTGTTTATACATCGATTATGCTTGTCTCTAGTTTCGGACTGTGCGCAGATCATTTGTGTTGTGAAAGTAAAAGCTAGCCGGTAATTTTTCCGATGATAATTCGGATTGAGAATACTACAGCTTGCAAACAGACAAGACATACTGGGAGTTCTTTTCTATTTCTTACTTTCTTTATCCGTGAAATAACAATGTACATCATTTTTCAGGATCGGAGCCGCTGCTAACACAGAGGGGTGCTAAGTGGGGAAGTTGACCGGCCGTGGGAGGGCTCGAACCCGCGACGTTCGCGTCCAAACGCCACGATCTTATCCACTTGGCCACCGCCGGTAGTGGAACCGGAGCAAAGTTCCTTCCAAATGAGCACAGAAACCTCGCGGCTTACTCACCTCATGCGGCATGTTTGCATCGAAATGAAGAAGCGATTTTGGTAAAAAGAACGCTTGTCGCTTTCGGGATGGACAAAAAAGCGCAAAGCCCTCTGATTTGTTCCAGTGATAACTCATCACGACGGTTTTTGCCTGTTTCCCCCGGGTCCACGATTGACAAGGCGCTTAAGTTAATTTCGTATTGTCACAACATTTGTTCTTGGATAGGAAACTAGGAAATGTTCCGTTTGCCATCCGAAGACAGTTTGATTTTAATCAGTGCAAATTGACCTCGAACGCTTTCCCTGCTCTCGATGATTCGATATTGAGTCTAATATCACCCATTCAAAACGCCGGGATTAACTCTGACTCGTTAGGATCGTTCATGGATAATGGACAAATGTGAGCGACACACAGTGATAGGCACATTCCGGACAATTCAAATAACAGTCTAGTGCCAACTGAACAAAAGGATTTGCAAGTACTGGAGATGGCTGAACAAGAGATTACCGAGTACGCATACATGATCAGCGGCACTAACCTCGAAACCGGTCGTGCGCTTCTGATGCCATTTTCCCATGCATCTGTGTACGAGACGTATGACTACTAACAAAACCCGAGCAGCGTCGCTCTAGAAGAACAAAACAAATCGTACCGAGAATCGACTGAGTCGGCTGCATCATCTTCTTTCAGACCACTGCTTCGAGGACGAATAAGCATATCGATCTGGTCTACAATATTTGCTTACGGTTACTAAACCAAACACTACACTTTGTATCTTCTGTCACAATTTCAAACTCCAGTTGGCATCACAGTCGGAGATTCTTGGATCACATATAATAATCCGGACAATCGACGTCCGAAAGCAGCTTCCTATATTGTAACTACAGGTCCCGACAAGCACGGCAAAGGTTACGAAGCACACAGTGATACTTGTGGTACCAAGGAGGAACCCCAAGAAGTCATGGAAATCCTAATCTGATCCTTTACCGACCACATTCACATGGGCAGCACCGGGATGAGTGTATGTATTACTTGTGCATTAATAAGAAAGTTGACGCTAAGAAATTATGCCACACGTTCGAAACCACTGCGCATTGCTGTGTACTCGCCTTTCCCGATGAATATCGTTGTGGCGCTGTGCCGGATTGTCTGATCAGCAGTAACTACGAGGTGTACACGGCTGGCCAAAATCCGAATCACCGAAAAAAAGTGTCATCACTTAGACAGGCAGTTTTCAAACGGATAAGATTTGTTATCTTGCCCACCGCGGGACAGTGCTCTTCAACGGGGGCTAACAAGAGTCACGATATGAAGCTGGACGACACACAAAAACCCGTGTCAACCAAAACCAAGCCTCAACACACACATACACACAACCAAATCCGACGGGGCAGCTCACAACTTTCCCGGTACAAGTTTTGGCATCTGAAAGAGGACCCGAATCCTCCCACCGCCGGTGAACTTCTCCTCTTGAAGGCTCTTGTATTGGCCAACGGCCTCCTTCCTGAAAAATGATGTACATCATTATTTCATCAAAAAATAAAATATAGTATAAAGGATAAAAAGACAACAAGATCTTCGTAATGATTTACACTGTCTGACCAACTCAGTTGACGGGCATTGTTTGGACGAGATTTATTTAGTCGGATGGCCAAATGGACAAGATAAACAGTGACGAACATCTGTACCACGGAACCGATTACAAACATTGTTTAGGCTTTCGTCGCTATTTATGGACAAAAAGTGTTTTCCTCAAGCCGGGACCACATACTCGACGAGTGTCAACGTGTTTTGTTTTTCGTCCATGTCGGTTCTGTACAAAACGGACCACCGTGAGGCATGTAGATGCGTTACAGACCGACGGGAAAAAAATCCTCAGACCCGTGAAGCAGATACCACCTGGATCGTTTTATCGCCGTTTCCACCACGGTTTTTCAATGACCGAGAAATGTTACGTGCCCAAGTTACAACATCAATTCTCGGTGCGATTTCTGACATGCCACCCAATTTGTACCAACTTTTGACAAGGCACAAAAATGCTGTGAATTTTCGGTACGCCATCTGATAACAAAAACCGGCCACTTTTTTTGTCTAGTGCTTCCGCCCTGATGGTCACAAATAGGGCGCGTTTCTTCGTCACTCGATTTGACGTTCAGACTTTCGTTGACAGTGGCTATTACGCGTTCACGGTTCTCGAGCCGCGGACGAGGATGGGGGTATAAGCAAATAGATACTAGACACAAAAGTGCCGGCTACTAAGCCTGACTGAAAGTCATTTGCGTAAAAATGAAATCCGTTTACATCTAATTTCCAAAGCCGGTAACAAAACGTAGTCGACACCGAGTTGAACTGGCTGCTGGGAAGCTTTATGCAAGGCAGATTTTTCAATCACGTGATTCTGTGGTGGTATTCGTACGGTAACTTGTATCACAAGATTGATCCCATGTGTGTTTTCGTTTTGTCCATATTACAATGGGTGAGTCGGTCGGGCGGCCCCTCGGCCGGCCAGTCGGTTGGTCGGTTTGTGTAAATGAATGGGTGTTAAGATGGTTACATGTTGTTTTTATTGAATTAAGATGTAGAAAAAAAGTGGGAGACCAGATCTCTTGTTCCGCTGTCTGTGTCAGCTAAGGTTAACAGTTTATTTCGATCGCTAGTACGTTTTTTTTCTTTACCAGTTATAGTCCGGTCCCAATTCGCGAAATTACTAACCGGTCATTCTCGCTGACCCTACTGTAGAATGAGAGCTGACATACAAGGTTTCTGCGCTCATTTATATCACATGTATTATATATATATAATTGTTTTATTTTAATCTGTACTGCATTTATATATTTATATGTGCAAATATACATACATGTATATGTCAACCAGAATCTTGTGTGTATGAGCGCAGTGTGAATCCACCAGGAATTCATTTTTGGGAACACAGCTGGGATCGTTTATTGTCCTGTGCGGATTAGGCATTGCCAACCCAAATAGGGACGGTGCAGGAAGTGCAAGGTAGTATGATTTCATTCAGTAGTATGTGCACTGCCATTACGTGGCTATTACCCTTCATCAAAACAAGATTCTGCTGAGAAATTACGATCCAATTGTTCAAGTGCGTAACTGAACTGACACCCGAGTAGTGGGTATGCACACCTGATGGGCGATAATAACTACGAAATCGATCGAGTGCTTCCGGGACTCGTTCATTGGTGTACATACTACTGACTGTATACACACACATGCATTTATATATATATATATATATTTATATATAGCTTGAAGAGCGATCGCCCAGTCTCCTTCAATCTTTTCTTTAAGCCTTTCCGCCGGTTTGCCAGAAATTGTCTTTGGTGTTTGGCGGATCCTCGTCTCTAACGAGCCATGGGTCTGTCCAGTGCTTCCGGGTTGGTGTTCCTAGCATCTAATCTGGCCTTGTAAATGTATTTATTGTGGTCCACTAAGTGTAAGAAGAGTTTGTAATGGGCAGTTTACGGAAGACAAACGAATTCGCCCAGATGGTCTCCAATTTATCTGACCTGCACGACATGTCGATAGAGGCTGATTAGTCATTTGCCTTCTGTGCTTTTGTCCTTGTCTATCGTTTGATTTTATCAGCACGTTTTATACCAGTTTCCGTGTACGGTTGTTTGCTATTAGGATGGTGTTTAATGGTCGAAACTGTTGCTCACCCATTGTCTTATCCGTACTTTGTTTGCCAGTTTTGTTGATCAGTGACGAAATAAGTGCCCGTTTGTCGCTTAGCAAGAAGACCGAGGAAAAAATTCCATGCACCTGGCTGGATGCTTGGGTTACGCGTGGATACTTTTACGAAAGATCTATGATCGATCTCTCACTATTTCTCGTTCACTCTCCTCGTCGTCATCTTTCGGCGCTTAGTATTAAACAGCAGAGCGAACCTCACGGACAGCTGCCTTTTCCCCACAGTTACATGTTTCTAGAAGAAGAGTGCATATCCAAGTGGAACGTACGGTGGACCTACCCAGGCGAGAAGAGATAAAAATGTCGCAGTGGTCAAGACACGGAATACAGTAAAACTGCGCAAACGCACTTTTTAATCATTCTGATTCGACGAAAAGTGACAACACGATCGTCACTGTTCACGGTCCACTGGCATATCCTTCAGTGTCTCCAGCCAGCTAGTTCACCGGTCTTGCGGACCCTAACCACGAAGGCGTGAGACACCTACTTTTCCTAAGTTCTCATCCCACGTTGCCAAGTCATCTGCTAGCCTCTACATGGCATTCCCAACTTCGTGGCTGGAACACAAAACAGGACACGGTGTGGCAGACGAGTGGTTGCTATGATCAGCAAGTGACCTAACCAACTTAGTCTGCTTAGCTTTATCCGCTAAGATAGGGTGTTCTCAAAACCGACATCTAAAACTCGTTCAAAAGTTCCGGTCCAGTGATGTCCGAGGTCACGGTAAACCGCATGGAATTCCCAAGTTTTCCGGTTCGCACTAGACAGATATTTGCATGTCCAGGGATTTTGTTTCCCGAAAAACTGTTCTTTTTCTCGGTTTTCGTGAACGATTTTCGATTTGAAATTTTCTTTCCCTAGCTGATCAACTCGAGGCGTTGCTATTGTGTTCGCTTAAGGCGAGTAGGTAAATTGATCTTTTATTAAGGTACCTTTATTTGATTAACCAATTTACTGAAGCCAATAACCTATTCCATTAATCGGGGTGCCGCCTAACCTCAGCTCAGTTTTTGGTCAGCAGTCCCGAGCGACTGAGTTACCGGTGTTTGGTTCCACAGAAAGAATTCTTTTTTTGCATCGTTAAGGAGTTCAGCTGCAAGCTGACGTTCCGACATTTTAGCCGTATTCGGAGCTTCCGTGGGTGGAACTTCTGATTGGAAAGTTTTTTCGCAAAACTTCCGGGAAATTTCGCTCGATTTGTTTTCTCTGTTCCGTTAAATTAGTGAACTCGCTTGACAGACCAGACTGGCACCAGTTGAAAGCATGCCGCGACAAACACATGAAATTGGCTGATGATTAGTAATGATAGTGAACATTGTAAACTGTGATTCACGTGGCCAATTCGAGCATTTGGTGAGGTTGTGTCGTTCGCAATTTCATGGACACTTTGGCTGAGGAGGAGATTACACGATCCGACTGGAGAGATTTTTTTGCGAACGAATGAAATTGTCCGCGGATTTCCCACTGAGACTTTCGGAAGTTACGCTGTGTTGTGTAAACACACGATTGGTTAGATTTGGAGCGACGGATCCAGTTAGCGACATTCTTCTCAAGCGCGATCCGATTAGTGATCGTGGATGACAAAGCCGAACCGAACGAGGTTTAGATTGCATTTGAAAGACGATGCCCATGTGGTGTTTTATGTGGGCAGCATTTCAGAAGTGCACATCGCGGCACAGTTGATTGGGAGTCCAAATGGATCACGTTCCTGGGTTTTTGAGAAACCTTGCTCCAGGCAAGAATGTTCTATGGACTTTTGGAAGGGAAATCTTCCAAGCAAAAAAAACACCGCATACAGTATTACAGATGACTGGATGCAATTTGAGCTTCTTTCAGTACAGGTTTTGTTAACCAACAAACAACATTCTTTGATGAATTGGTAAAAAAATTAGTGTCGTTCAAGTGGCTTATGAACGGGAAAAGAAAGAGTGGGGGAACCGGTGTTCCGGTTGGACAAATAAGGTTGGAAAATTCTTTTTCTTGTTTTTAATGCATTCACGAAATGTGGAAAAATGACACGCGATTGTTACTTCGTCCGTATACACCACTTTGCTTCAGGTCAATATGAGCACATAGTCCGTCTGATCCTATCTAAGAAAGACGAAGAATACCAGAAAACGTGAGTAAATTCGCTCATAAGGTGGTCATCATCCGTCAAAATTTACAAAAGAGCGAGAAAGACGCGATAGGAGTTGGCGCAGGTGATTTCTTGATAAACCAATCACATGACTCCTCATCCTAACGGACTGTGACATATGTGGACCCCCGGGGGAAAGAGGAGTGCAAAAGTCGATTGGTTGCGCATGGGAGTGTAACACACATTTGCACCGTTGTATGGGACTAGCCTATCCCGTTTTGTAGATCACCTGGGTGAATAAAACGATGACGATCAAACGGTATGAAGTGATTTTCTTTTGATCGTCTTACTGTAATTCACAATAACCGTTCTCACTTATTAAGTAGTAACGGCGGTAGTAGTAGTAGTAGTAGTGGTGAAATAATCTGGTCTGGAACCAGCTGCAATTCAGAGGATATATAATTCTAACTTATAAAGCAATCAATAGCAACTACTGAACAGTCACGTATTGACTCAAAGACTATTGTATATCACTCCGCAGAAGGTGAGTGAATAAAATCAAACTCCCTAGTTTCCTTCATCAGTCCGTCAGCTGTAAGCTCAGAGACAGATCTTGATTTCTTAGTAATGATTAGATTTCGGTTTGATCGAAACAGAAAGATTAGTCCTGGAAACGGAAAAGTTCGATTATTCCTGACACTACAAAAATTGACTTTGACTTGGTACCTTAGGTGGAGCAACAGATTTGCATTGATTCGGTGTATTCAATATTTGAATCTATTGATTCAAACATCTCTAAAGTTTAACCAAGCAAATTCTGAGTTTTTCAATCAAAAATACTGTTCATCTTTTTTGAGAATAGAAATTTGTTGGAATTATTTTGTGACATATTTGTTTGTTTGCTTGTTCCGTAAGTTTTGCAGCTAGCCTCGTCGAAGCTGAAGATGTTCCGACTTGTGGTACGATAACTCCTGCAAGCCACACCAGAGTTGGACAGGCCCACGGATAAGTGTTTCCAATGTGAGAGTAATGCACCAAAATTTCCAAGTCGTTTAGTAACGCTTTGTATAGTTTGTACCCATAGCAACTTAAAATAAATGAGTTATTTTAAACTCTCGTTTGAACGACACCAAAAGCATTTTGAACATGCGCGTTTACAATTTCCATCAAATGTCCCGGATTGTCACCAATAATTCGTTCGATTTGTGTTGATGATATATTGCCCGGATGCGCGGAAGCAAGCAATTGCAATTGGTCTGCATTGCCCGGACGACGTTTTGGACGAAAGTGATGGGTGAAGTGGAACACAAATCACCTCTTGCTGCCAAAACTTCCTTCCAGTTTCTCCAATCGGCTGACATCTCCTCCTCGGTTTTGGATGCGACTCCGGAACCTCATCCGCTCGAGAGCATGGCTAAAAGGAAAACTTATTGTAACAATTATTCAAACGAAGAAAGGTCCTTATTGCAGATAGTTCAACGAGCCTGACTTGATATCGTATTGCAACAACAACAACAACAACAACAACAATAACAACAACTTTGTGAAGGACGTTCATGGATCTCACCCCGGGGGTTGTTTCCCATGACCCTCCGTGACATGTCATGGAAATGTCTCTTTCAAGTTCAAATTGTTACGGTTTTCGACGATTCTAGTGGAGTCCGTTTTGCATTTGATGTATATTTGGCTTTGTTTTCCGGTGATTGGATTTTAGTCTTTTTGTCGTCGGGCATTTCATTTCTTGATTACTGAAACCACACGGTAGAACAATATTTTGGGGAAGGGAGCCGCGGACATTAGGTGGACAGCTGCCCAACTGCCGGAGTTATTACAACGTTCGTCGATCGAAGATCCGCCTCGCAGATTAATAGGTGAATTGCGCACTAGAAAACGGTCTGAAACTGAAACTGAAACTGAAATGAATGTGATATTGCGGCCTGGACGATCGTTGGGCTAGATTTTAATTGCATTACGTAAAGGAAATGAATGGTCAAATTGAAAATCTGATGATGGTAGGAATTGAGTAGTGCTATCCATAATGCGTTTCACATATTCAGCCATGGTGATTGGAAGACAAAATGAACGTTAGACGATAGGAATAAGGAATGGGACAAAATCGAACCACCTGATTGCTCAATTATGTCCAAACGGTTATCGATTTAAAGATGATTACAAATTATTTCCATATAGCATTCGATCACGAGCAAGAAGACTATGGACCCTTCGAAGCGGCCGCTAATCTTTGTTTGCCTACTATGTTTGTTTAGAACTTGAAAATCTACTCCCCAGAATACAAAATACTGTTAGATAAATGCCAAATGAATAGGGCTCAGACTACGCATTCTATCATCCACCGAACAGGTTTTCGTCTAACAGTAGACCCGGAACGATGACGTGACTCATCCGTCTTGTCACTCAGATGTGAATGCCATCAGATATACACAATGCGCACTGGCCACACCCACTCGGGACTGTCAACTCCAGTCGATCGCCCGTCAATCCAGCCTCAATCCATCCAATTATCTTGCACTGGGAAACGAAATGTTTCCGTTGATGACAGTCGCAGATGCAAAGGTTACAGGAGACATTTGGCCGTTCTGTGTCCTATAGTGGCACCCCAGGTGGACCGACTGAGTCAAACCAAAGTACAATTTAGCCAAAACGGATTGGACCACTTGGGACGTGAATCCTGACTGATTGGACATGGGCGTCACCTGAGTGATACTACCGCGAGAATGGAGACACGTCAGTGTAATTTGGTTCCAACACCTGCGAATGATTTCGCAATCTCTAAAAACAGATAAGCTGAGGATGAGAAACATTGATGCTTCTTATTCCGTGTTATCGGCCTGGATTTGATTGTAACCAAAATGTCCAGTGGACTTGTCCGGGTTGATAAAAGCGATCAGACTGTTAGTAGGTTAAACCCGCACTCTGGTTACTAGCAAAAATCGCGCGTTGGCAATTACGGAGAATGATTTTGTGTAAAGTATATACGCGAATTTGGGACGGCACATGTTGTGGGTGAATCTGAAAATCAAATGCGCCTTAGACGGAATCCGAATTGCATAATATATGTTGAGTGTTGATTCACCCATCAGCAGGTCGATTAAGCAAACAGTCAGTTTGGAAAAAATGGTGTGCACTCATTACGAGAACTAGAGAAGTCCAGTAATTTTCGACAAACTATCCGCCCAGTGAACGTCCTTCAGGTTGAGTAGTGCACACTGGAAAACCTTAGATATTTGGAAACCTAGATTCATTGTTATTCCCATCCCGGTTTGATCGAGACAAACGTTTTCTTTGACTCGGTCCAGACGATGAAAATCCCGAGGCCAAATACCATTTCGCCTAACTTACAAATGAAGGGCGTATGGGCAATAAGCATGCCACTTAAACCGTCCGAATCCAAATCAACGAGGTGAATTGGGAAAAGATCAATTCTGAACTATTGGGTTTGCTGTCATATGCTTCATTAGGCAGCCGGTGAACGGGGAAAGAAATCAATATATCATAGCTAGACTGATCAGTCGACAAATACGTTGGCTAAACTTTCATACAGGCTCTAGAATAATGTTCGAAAATCGGTAGGACACATTCATAAATATGCAACCTAGTCAATATCGGTGCTTGATGAATTTTCGTGTAGGTCTGGAGTTTTGTGCTACGGTGGTCGCTATGGACAACGGGAGATCGGCAGAGCATCCGGGAATGGAAGCAAGTCCATGTTTGATTGAGTGTGGATTGCGATAGAAGGCAATTCCAATCGGGCCATGAAGAGGACAATTAACCGCAGTGCATTTGAAGGTTTGCTTCTCACTCGTCGCAACGTATGGCCTTGGATCGATCAAACTCTCGTACTTAGCGCTTTAAACTATGGTAAATACAAAAATCGTGCACTTGGTGAGTTCACCCGCCGGATGTCGCACGGTGGGTCAGTTGCCTTCAGTTTTTACGGCCGTCTAACTTGCGCCAACGTGCTCGGGTCCCGATTGTTACTTCAAACCGCCATTTACCCAAGGTGGATAAAGAAAACTAGAAATAGCAGAAGATTAGCTGAAAAGAAATGAATTGAAAGAAAATACGGCGGAAGAAATATTTCAAATGTCAAGTGACCTATTGTATTCGGTCATTCGATGGTCTGATCTCTCGTGGACCTCAAATCAACCGTCGAAGCAAACCTGAACAGGAGAGCCCGTCCGTTAATATTTGCATACATTTTCCCTCATCGACTAGTGAGCAAATCAACCTACCCTCCGGCAACTGCCTGTCTTCGAAAACAGCGTACAAGAAAGCAGTCGTTCCGTGGGCATGCAAAAAACATCTCGACCAACTTAATCCATTCACGTTCGCTGTCTCTTCTGAAGGCTGAACCCTGGGACTTACGCCTAACCTCTTAATGATCAACGAAATTTTTTCGCCGTATTCGACGAATGTCACGAAGACAACCGTGCCCAAACATCGGCAATGTTCGCACACGTTCCGTCCACAAAGGCCAAGATTCTGAGTCTCATAGTAGTATGTGTTGGTAGTGGGAGATTGAATGTTTTCATGAAATAATTCACCATGTGATATCATAGCTCAACTGACCATTAGGAAATTATGGAAGCATTGCACAGCCGTTTCATACTTGTTAGGAATCATCCCGAGTTTGCGTCCCAGTTTGGGTGATGTGGATATGCACTGCTGATGATTTCTAACAAGGATGAGACATCTGTTCAGTGCTTTCATGGTTTCTTTATGGTGAGCTGAGCTATGATATCACACAGTGAATTATTTTATAGTAGTACCGACCTCACTCAATCAATGATGACCGGATATCACACTAATGACACAAGTGCCACAGATTGGTGATGCTCAATCAATAAGAACTAATGCAAGACTATTACACTTGGAATCGTTGGACGCCGGTGAGAAATTGGTGTCCCAAACGATGCTGCCAAGTACTTTGCCTACGGGAACATTTGCAGAAGCGGACATAAACTTAAACACAGGCAAAAGAAGGCTGTCCAGAACGCACCTTCAGGAAATCCTTGGTTGGAAGATACATGTGAAGACCACTTCCCCCAATAAGTTACAGGGAGCGAAACAGTAGTAAGGCAATCAGTTGAAAGAGTTACTTACAAGCGGATTAATTCATTAAGTGAAACTGGAGTATCCAAACTATGCCGGTCCCACGGATTGAACTGCACACATCTGCATAGGTTTTTAGCAAAGTTCAACCTCACGTTTGATCTGATTATTTGAATTTCAAACCCAGTGGCACCTTTGACAAACAAACTACCGAACCACGTGACTTGAACAAGACGGATAAGCAGAAATTGTCGACTCCTTTGATTGTCATTTTTAACTTGACCCTATGCACAAACCTGGATTCTTTACTGCACATCACTGCAACCAATGCCAAACAGGTGGACAGTAGAACGACCTTAATTTTTCAATACGCACGTAGTAACCAACCTATTTGCTCGAACAAACTGGTGAGTGGATCCAATGGGACTGCACCCGTTTACATCCATCGATCACGACGCGCAGATCCTAGTCCATTATCCAAAGTGCCCCGCGGTGGGATAATTCAGTTAACGATGGCCACAGACTAATGAATCCTTTCCAAGAGCAAGGAGTAACAGATGCGTGCATGGGTGGCATCGACGGAACTTAGCAAGACTTCGAATTCGGTAACTGGAATCGGTAAACAAAACATTATTCAACTAAAAACCGCACAAATAAAAAGGAACACTGTCCGCGTAAAATTAAATGCAGTACTTAAGAAATATGCAGATCTTAGTGTTAACACAATACCACACTCGAAAAGCTTGTCTACGGCCGACTAAAAGTTTGAACAGTGTTATTCCAGTTGTAAGCTGAGATTTGTCCCACGCGCTACACTTTGCTACCTGCAACATTTTGACGGGATGTTGTGAGCGTGCCTGCGTTTTGACACGAAATCCTGATGAGAAAAAGAAAAAAAAACGCGAACGGCAAAATCAGCAAATTTTGTGGTTTGCCCAGCAACCAAAAAAGCAACGGCTACGTGTGGAGTAGGAACAACAACGTGGACTTAGTCCCGAGAGCACATGTCACGAAAACTCAATAGACCAGTTTCGTGAAGTTCACAACAGTAAGCCATGCTCACCGCTTGCGTGCCCATGGCAAAAGATATTGCTCGCCGTGTTCGATTGGGGTTTAGTAACCAGACCGTTTTCTCGTCGATGCGTAATGAAATTAGGAAAAGTGTCATGGGAGAAAAGCACGGATTCCCAAACCCATGAAGACGATTCCGAAGTGTTCAAATTGTTCAACTGACTTTTTAGAGTCCATACAAAGTTAAATTAATTTGTTTGTCGGCATACTTGTCACGTCACGGATTGGGAGATGGTCGTTTCGTGTCTCGATTCACAAAAAGGCAAGCATTTGATATACAAAGTTAAAAACAATACACCTATTGCTATGAATGAAATAGGAGGGCACAGAAATGAGAAAAAACCGCCCGATTGTTTCTCTCCCTGATGTCAATGTCCTTCGAAGTATGCAAAATAAACTCCACAAATTAGCGTAACCAATGGATTTCAACACTAAAGGCATGATGTGTGCAAACCATATATATATATATATATATATATATATATATATATGTATACATATATATTTATATTAGTAACATATGGATGAGTGAAAATAATTTCCCTGGGAGCAAACATTGGCTTCGCGGTTATTGCCGCTTATCAGGTATGCGTACCTGGTACTCTCTTGTCCCAGCATCCTTATACTTGTAATTTCTGAATTAGTATGTTTCACCATGATCTGATATGGATAGGTCATTATCAGATTAGCATAACTGACAACCGGAGAAAACCGCGAAACCGTTGGTGTGCTTCCGGGGGAGTTTTGTTTATCATCCAACTATATATATATATATATATATATATATATATGCACACATATATAAATAGTGGAAAGTCGGCCTGCGTCCATCCGGCGACACGAAGACAATTCAAACAACGTAGTGGTGTACGTCAGTGTACGTTAGTCGGGTCACAATATGTGGCTGACTCTCTGGCTGTTGCTGAAACGCAGATCATCAGGTTACTGTTCTCGGCGTTTTGGTCCCGGCACAATTTGTCCAACACTCATCCGTTTTTTTGCCCATTTAAAAGAAAGTTGATTTTCAACGCCATCCCTTCTTTCACACCCAAACCAAACGTACTAGCATGTGAGGCATGTTCCCGGAAGCACTTCACCTTTGAGACGAGCCCACTCGCGCCCCAAGTCGACCATATTTCGTCGCACGCGCACGCATGCAGGCAGGCCCATTGGCTTGGCAGATGAGTGCAACAGTAGCCGTCCCATCCCAACCATTCTGTAAATTGGACGATAAATTTCAAGATGCACAATAATTCAGTGTCGAGAAAAAGAGCAAGCTCCAAGTAGAATATCCGTTATGGGACATATGATTTCCGTCCTTCGCCGGACCATAATATTCGGCCTCCGGTACCTCTGGCAGTGGGGTCATAGCATCGAGGCAACGTCAAGAAGGACTACAATTCCTCACTTTTTCTACTACCATTCATTAATTTCGACGACTCTGGCTGAAAATGCTTCGTTGCCGTGATTTGCCTCCTATCTATCTCTGTCCAACCCACGGGCAACGTTTGCCTTCTCCAGCATGACTGGTTTTTCTTATTGAGTCAACTCTGTAGACGCTCACCATGGTATCGTATCGCCGTGGCTCGACGCCTTCTATTTTGGTAATGCCCGGTACCACTTGGCTACTGTAGATGTTCAGTTTCCTTGCTTTCATTTTTGGCTCTCGTTTCCAAAATGTTAGTCCTGGGGCCTGAGAAGAAGACGCAGAACTTGACGTTTTCAATAGACTTGAAAGACAGCTAAGTTTCGATTCATTCGTTTCGATTACGTATTCTCTTTCCACCGATTTCCGCCGCATTTCTTGATCAGTGTTCATCTGAATGGCGATCGAGGCCACCATCAGAAGCAAGATTATCACGATCATCTATCTTTTTTTTCTTTTATCTTTTACTTCCCTTATTCATGAAAGCGCAATGTACATCAATTTTCAGGAACGGGGCCGTGGCCAGCAGAGGGCTGCCAAGTGTGGAAATTGACCGGTAGTGGAAGGATTCGAACCCGCAACGTGACCTTCACATACAAACACCACAACCTTATCCGTTTGGCCATCGCCGGCATCGTAGCATTCTGTGAATAGAACTGAGTTGCGGAAATCTGACCCGGTGTTTGGTTCTACCTTACTTTGTGGCTTCTCAGGTTGTCCACACCGGATGAAACCGATCATCCAACAGATTGGAAGTAGAATGACAAGCCAGATTGCGCTCGGAATTCGACTATTTTGAGGTTCCTGTCCTCTGTAATCCTTTTGGTAGTTAAAGGCACCGAAGTGTTCAAGTGATCCGGAAATGTGCACAATTTTATCCCAACTACTGACGATGTAAACAGTAGTGGATACGTCTTGCAAACTATCTCAAGGAACCATTTTCTTTGTTTGGTGCAGGCAGCTCGCCAGTGTATCCATGGCTTGAGCGGTAATTGACTTCGGCTGTGTTTCTGAATGAATATCATTCTGATATCAACTGTGGTTACCAAAAACGGATTCCTTTGAAAGCGAGATTTCTACCCCATGCGTTTCGTCAAACTTTATGCTCGAATGTTTCACTCCTTCAGCGTTTTGGATTGGACACGGGCAACTTGTTTGACATCGTCATAGCCTTCACCAGTGTTCTGACGAAAAGCTTCAAACGCGCCAATTCGTCTCCTACCGTTGTTCCTCTTGTCGTTTTTTTTCGCTGTTGGCGTTGCTGTGGTGTTTGATGGTAGTTTGGCTGTGGCTTTTTTTGTTTTTTCCTCCAACCTCGTGTTACGAAGGCGGAAAAGTGCAATGCCATCCTCGATTTTGCAAATTTGACGCTTTGACTATTTCATTGGTGCCACTTGGACAAAAAATTGGAACACTGATCATTTTGTACGTACCTCATTGCTATGGTCGTCCCCCAATTATATCTGTTTTGATATAAATGAATGTCTAACTGTGCATGTCCATGCGTGCGTGCGTGCGTGCATGTATGCATGCGAGAGTGTAGGTGTGGTTTCGTCTTCTGTTTGTGTTGCTTCTTTTGTAATTTTCGTTGTCATCCAGGTTTTGTCTCCAGGGTTTTTCCATCCCCATTTTTCCCTGGCCTAATGGTTCTTCGAAGGGTGAACACGAAAAATACGGATAGGTTGGAACGAAGTGAAAACAACGAAATTCTTTTTCTGTCCACAATACTAACTGATTTTTGTTAATTTCAACTTTTTCACGTCGCAATTAGTCGAGGAATTCAATCGCGAAACTATTTTCACATCTTTCCAATTGTTCGTCCGTGGAACTAGATCGCATAATTTACCAATTACCCCGCAGAATGATGAAAATCAGATTAAGACAAATCCTAATTCTGTTGGACTCCAGTCGATTCTGGTCGTTCTTAGTGAACATCTGTGCTTGTACAGGAAAACTCGTCCAAAGGGTTCGAGTAACACTGATCAGCAACAATTGATACCCTGTCATTCACATTCAACAGATTGAGTTATCATATGTGCACAAGACATTCGGGAAGAATTGCTACTAGCTACCTCCGTTTCCAGTGATCAAAATCACCACGTTACGCAATAGTGAATGAATAGCTTGTCGTATTCGTGATTCGTATCACCCAATCTCGGATGGGATTTGGACATTCCGGGTAGATTGTAGCTAAGGCGAATCTATTCCATTCAGTCTGTGTGGCAGTTGACATGATCACAGTGATCTGAATAATGTTAATGAACCCGGTATGCGATTGATTTGTTTGTGAACTGAAGCAATCAAAAGTCCTGAGGAGGAGCCGAAAACAACCAGGTCGTATACAGACTTTGTCGAAATCTGCAGATGACTGCGCATCTACGTGACTCGTCATATCCACTGATCTATTGAAAGATCAACGCAACTGATTGCACCACTCGGTGAGCTAAACGATCAGAGAGTGTTAATCGTGAAAAAACAATTATAAACGGTTGTTTGTGTGTGCTCAACTTGATTTTTCTCACTAGGGCTGCCGAGAACAGGCGACAACGACCGACGGATTGTATATGACCGGAGACTCCCGGAGGACAACATCCAGCAAATATCTTTGCCCCTTTCCTCTGTCACAAAACGACGGTCACTTCGAATTTTTTTATTTCACAGATTTCCGAGATCATATTACAAATCGGAACACATGAGATGAACGAAGACGATGTCGGGGGTCGAACAGCTGGCATTCAATTAGGTTTTAGACGGTTTAGCACCGTGTGAAACATCGTTACCATTCATCGACCATACTGGTGACGAACTACTCATATTCGCGGTTGTGCGCAGTTGGTTGAGGACGAAAATTGAAAGACAGTCACACCTAAACTCTAAGTAGTAGTCGAACTTCATTCCAAGCATCTTTTAATTCTGTGTAACGCAGAATGTGTTCAGTCCCATTTCTACTGTATTTGGTAATCTCCAAGTCCTTGCCGTAAAACATATATTCATGGGGTTCTGATGGCCTAGTTTCCAGTTCAGTAAGTTCAAGGTCAAATTCAATGACAAACCTATAAACAGAGGAAAACCCCAACCAACTGAACACTTGCATTGAAGATGTCACCTCGACCGGTAATGAAACTTTTGCGATCTTAAGGCCAGAACCCAGTGAAACCCAACAACAGGAGATACGCGTAACACAAATTTCCAAATCCTTTGCTAGCTTGCGATTACTAATCTTTTAAAAGCAGGATTGTAAAAACAGTTACCGAAGACGGTTCGTCTGGGCAAACCCATTAGGTTTTTTTCACTGATACTCGGTCTGTGTCAAATAACCCCACTAACAGGCGTCGTTCAGAATCGATCATCAGATTTTCCAAATCGCGAAATGAATACGGCAATTTATATATACCCTGGTACTGCTGAACTATAATGTTCAATTATAAACAACAAATTGTCAACGATGTGGATTGTCGAACATGTGGAACGGAACACGAAGTGATACGCGATCACCATACACACACACACACACGCATGCATGCATGCATGCATGTGAACATGTGCACATGTGTGTGTGTGAACAAGCAACAAACTCTCTCGATAGTTGATACCCGATAAAAATAACTAAGGCCACACCTGAGCATGACTTTTGTTGATTCTGTGTGTCATTTGAACATTTAACTTTGAACAATTCGAGCACGGTAAACTATCGAAATTGACGCTGACTGATCACCCCGCACAGATAGTTGAAATCTGATTACACAAATTGATTCCATACCGAACGTGTTATACAATTGAAAAACATGTTCATCCATTAATGTGAACCTATTTTGGGTTCTTCAGCCAATGACGAGAGAGAATGAAATTCCAAGAAGTCACAACTTTTGACATTTCAAAATTAATCTTCCTTAATGCTAAATTTGACCCCTATTTCAATGGCGCCGAACAAGGAGACTGTGAAATACGGCTTCTGAAATCTATGCCACCAATCCAATTGGAAGATAAGGCCAGAGAAAAAGGAACAAATCTGATCCTTTCGGGTATCTGTTGATTTGAATTTGGTGTTGTTAATTTTAGCTGAGTGTTTCAATTTCTCCCAGTTCCATTTTGGCAGTCTATTTGTTTTTTCGACGAGCTCATCTGGTGCTACAAGTCTCACCAAAGGATTATTTATGCGCGAAATATGTCCCAACGTTTGTCCGTGGACAAAAAACAATGGCATTTTTGTCTGGCCCAGTCGCCGAGGTTGTTTCCGAGTTCAGACAGCCTTGTTAGTGCCTTCAAATAAAGAAAATTTGAACCGATCGAACATTTTTGACGATCTAATGCAAACCAGCCTTAGACTATCGCTTAGAATATATTGCTGAAAAATTTACTGTGATTCATGTTAATGTATCGTACTACTCCTTGTTAGGAATTCAACAGCTGCTACAGATGATTCCAATATCAATACTCCCCTACTTCATTTGTCCTCTAAAAAGCCGTGGCTAAAACTATTTTTAGTAACGCCTTGGGTGTGCAGTTTACATAACCACGGAGGAAACTCGCAGTCCAGTTAGGCCCAATCATAAAGTGTTTTCATGTACCCGGCTGAGAGTGAATTTTCCGCTCGAAGAAATCAAACGTATGACAAGTTGTTTGAAGCCAATCAGCCACGTGCCAGTTCGTATCGTAACAAAAAACCAAACGCGACTCGATGGAATGGTAATGATAAAGAAGAAAATTCCCAAATAGTATCGTCGGCGAGCTCACAGATCACTACGTGTAAACGAACAAGATAAGGAATAGGACGGTTATGTGAAGTGGGGGAGTCCAAATATGGATCGGATTGAGTAATGAGAAAACGCTGTGTGAGCTCAATGCCTGGTGTGGGATAGCACAGTATCCACAAATTTGTCAACAGGTATCAAAATGTTTTGGGACAGTAATATCCACAAGTGGATGTTTGTTAATTCCACCATATCGTACAAAACGTTTTAAAGACTGGGCAATAAGATTAGAATCTCACTTGTTCCGGAAAACAACATTGGGACACAATGAAGCCAGACGGTGAGAATGCTCGAATCAACCGATTGAAGAACCGGCTGTCTTGTTGTAAAGGTCAGAAAGAGGCGTCCGCGCAGACATCTGTCAAAAGGCTTTGTGCGTCAAATCTATTCCAAGTTAACAGGCGAGAATATCTTCTCGGAAGCATTCATTATTACTTACCCCAGCTAGGACAGCACTGACTACCGATGGGTAGCGGGAAACATCCCGAGAACTGAGGGCAACATCAACAAAATTAAGAACATCCAATGTTGACCGCGAGGTTGAGTTCATTCGTGGATTATCATGCAAATGACCACGACTATCTTCGGCTGTGTTAAGCCGACCACACGCAACCGAACGAGTGTATTTGCAAGAAATGAATTCAGGAAAATAAGGGATGCGTTAATTTAAGGGGGAAAGAAAGTCAAATGCATCAGGTGTTCGAAAGAATAAACGTGAAATTTTTAAAGCATTTAGGTCAGCCCCGATTTCGTGGAAGATCTGCATGAAATTTTGGTAATCGGGGGTGCAAAATGAGTCGCCATGAAGAAACCAGGCGGGATCCACTACCAACAGAGTGGTCAAATGAGTGATAAATGTAGTTCGTAATGTCACGTGACCACACACAAGATTTGCAAGTCAGTTAATATGTGTATGCGTAGGGACCAAGTCGTCGATTTTGATTGTGAATAATATAATGTTAATAAGACAGCGTTGTTAGTTGATGTGATGCGCGTCAACATTTCGACTACCGTGGGTAGCCTTTCTCAAGGCAAGTTTTACAATCAAATGACAGAGAAAACATTCACTTGCCAACTGATGTTTCGTTGTCCGTGTTTGTTTGTGAGTGTGCGTACTTTGAACTGTGAGTCGGGTCAGAGAATAGTTGTCCTTCACGTCATGCGCATCGATTTTTTGATGCACTCCTCGCATCATTTGGTCTTAATATTTACAAACAAGTCTTCGGCTGCTTTCAGAAGAGCTAAGAAGCAAGAAATAGGTCCATATTTGTCAAATTCTTTCTAAGCATTTGGCCTTGCGGTAAGAAAGTTCCAGAAATATGGACTGGTTGTGAAAGCAACAAAAATTTCGAATAGTTTGGACAAAGCAACCTCAAGGTGAGGTACAAATGCTTTGAGTAGTAAAGGGAACAATTAAGTCGGATCCGCAGTGTTTATTGCCTTTAACATTGGACAAAGATTTCAGGACGATGTAATCAAAAAATGGGATGACTTCATTCAGAATAATTGTATTGCCTTTTGTCGGTGAATTGCCGACTGTCGAAGAAATAGTTCACAGTGAATGGAAATCATGTATAGGGCTTGACAACTCACGGTGAGTAAACGTATATCAAACTGTTTCTTTTTGGTAGTCCCCGTTAGTCAACTTGGAATAGAGGAGTAAACACGAATTAAAACGAACTTTCGACCGATTAGGTCAGCCGGGAACAAAAGGGAGGACAAGTTTGTTCATTTTTTTTATGTACGGTAACACAAGTTGATGAGCCGAAAAATTGTCGTTGTCTCACGCGAATCCAAACATTGTTTTGTGTATTTTAACACCCCGGGGCCAGTCGGATTCAGTCCACGCTTGACGTGCCATAATGATACAGCCATTCTGCGTGACCGAAGCCGGTTGCAGATTGTGAACCGTTTTGTATTGTCCCCGGGCGGCGTTCGTTTCCCTACCTGTTGCGCTTTTTAAATGAATTTAGAATGTTATTGCCAAAATTAGTCTTTCTGGGATAGGACCGAGAATGAATGTGTTGACAGGTAGTAGGATAGGTCAGAATCCGGACCGCGTAGTTCCAATCTCCAAGGCGTCCTCAAACAAGGGATTAATTTCTAAGGCCGAACCTCGTCCGGCTGCCGTCACATGGATACTTTCCACCAAGGTATAAAATAATACAAAAATAAAACAACTAAAAACACTTCACTTTCAACTCCTGGTATTCGATGAACAGTAGCAAATCTCTGCATCATTAAACCGTAAGATATTTGGATATCACTTGGGGAGCAAGCGCATCGAAAATTCACCCGATATCCAATTGTAGCCCATATCTGCATATCTGGGTTAGGACGAACTACGAGTGCCTAGATCTGAAATAATTATGGAACTAATCATTTCCGTCGTCCACCTCATACACTGTTGGCCCAATTGTTTGGAATTCATCCCAATTTTTGTTTCTACACTTTTTGTGATATATCCGCGATCAGTCTTCGTACATGTTGCTCAGAGTCGTTTCTAATTGCTATTTGGATGATCGAGGAGTGTCGGATTAAAAATAATCAACAGATTTCCGCATTGACAAAACAGTTGGGTCTTCATGTCACGAAGTCTTTGATGACCGAAGAGACAGTGGAAATCGCCGCCCAAAATTAAACGCTTTTATCCGAAATTCAGACAATTACACTGTTTTAGGCCGTGTGTTTCAGCAAAGATCTGCCTCATAGAAGCAATCGTCATCGTCATCATCATCATCGTTTGGTGTTCACCACTAAACAAACAGCCAGGCAAGCATCACTGACCGCTGCCTTTCCCCAGAGTTACATGTTTCCATTAAAAGAGTGAATATCCAAGGCGAGCAGGGAGTGGACCTACACAAGCGGGAACAGATAAGATGCTGCTGCAGCCAACAAACGCAACACAGTCTAACTGTACAAACGCATGTGTTTTCAATCATTCTGATTCGATAGAAAATGACAGCACGATCGCCACTGTTCACGGTTCACTGCCATATCCTTCAGTGTCCCCAGCCGCCTAGCTGACGAGCCTTTCGGAATCCAATCACGAATAGGTTAGATAACTACTTTACCTAAGTTCGCTGTGCGTTTCCTCACTCCACTTTGCTACGCCATCTGTTGACCCCCAGGTGGCTTCTTCCATTCATTGGGGGAAACACCCACATTTCATGGTAGACGTGACCCAACCAGCGTAGTCTACTGAGTTTCACACGATGAAATAAAGTATTCTGAGAGTCGGCACCTAGTACTAGATTCCTGACCTCCACATTACTCACCTGGTCACTCCATTCAATCCTAGCCTTATTGAGTAGACATCGGTGGTCGAAAACCTCCTAGACATGAACATATCCCACAAGCACACTCTATGTCTCACAAGCGCACAACGAAACTGCGCTCCCTGCGGCACAGTACACACGACCTTTCAACTTCAGTGAAATATTGGGCCAGCGCCTCAAGTGCTTCGGTCCAGCGCAAGCTGCTCGAAGCTTCGATACATGTGTGTTTACCTCCACTCCCGAGCTACCATTGTTGGACACGCAGTTACTAAGGTCGGTGAAACTGCCCACCTACCTTGGTAACCCTTTGCCTATTTCTGTCGTAGCTTGCTACTGGTTTAACTGCTATGATCTTCATTCGGCCGTGAACTACTAACCCTTTCATATCACAATATCACACGTTCGACATATCCTCAAACGACACCTGTTCAGTATCCGTACGGACCAGAAACCATAAGCTTTTCATAAGACATCTGACAGACTCTGGCCACATGAGCTACGACGTGCAGATTTCCTTTCCGGCACTACTAACATCACGTCTGATGTTTCGTCTCGCATGGCTACTACTGTCAATCAGCCGCACATCGCAGACCAAGAGGATTTGATTGCACTCCGAAGATCAGACACAGACTTGATAGATGTTCGTGGGCTAATGACACCTTGAAAGTTTGCATTGTCTACGTTTTTCGGATCTACGGTTTGACGGTTGCTAACACCTCCAGAACTAGGAGAAATGGGCAAAAGGCTGAAGGTTCCGAAATTTTCGAGAATCTGAGAAAACACTTGTCAAGTAAACGACACTTTCACAAAAAAGAGGAGTTCGAATCGTTACATGCTGAATTTGAGGAACGGAGGATTTGATCGTTCGTAAACAGATGTATTCAAACTGCTTTTTCATCGGGCAAATCAGCAATGCATGATACCCTGTGGCACCAGATCCGCAAATAAGCTTTTCACTACCAAGCTTCAATTAGTAACTGGTACGCGGTGGCTAGGCGGACAAGGTTTGGACGTGAAGGTCGCTGATTCGAATCCTCCCACCGCTGGTCGACTTCTCCAATTGGCAGCCCTCTGTTGGCCGCAGCCCTTTTCCTAAAAATGGTGTACATTGTTGTTTCATTAATAAAGGAAGTAAAGGATGAAAGATAAAAACATGATTCATTTGTATTTTGGTAAGGCGTTTTACGCAGTCAAACGCGGTCCTCTCTAGGTCGTCACACACACATACGCGCTCGCACACATGCGCACACACGCACACACGCACACACGGTAGAACTTCGGCAATTTCTCGACTGAATCGGTGATTTTAAGTTGATCCAATTGCGCACAATCTTCTGCTCCGGCCAGACTTGAACCCATGCATGGACGAAACCTATACACATTTTCACGCACGTCCCAACAGCTGGACAAAGATGTTTAGATATAGTAGACCCAGGGATTACTAGTGATCACCGGTGCAATTCACTTGAGTACGCGTCATCCACCGTAATAAACTGTTCGGGATTGATTGACCAAAGTGGAATTTTTCATTGTATCAACCATCATTCGCTTGTCTGAATTAACAGATGTGATTTATCATCGTTTCAAATGCCATCTCTTTACGCATTTTGGCAACTGATCAACAATTCCTAGGAAAAATAGGCTAACACTCCCCGGTATGACCAATTATCATGAATCGTGCAAAGCACACCTAATTGGACCGCGTGTCTGTGTTCAGATGCCTTGGAGCTCGAAGACTTTCCATGGTTAGATCAATTCGGAATTGGTTTAATGTGCCCAGAATAAACTTCCAATTTCACCGAATGACTAGATGGTTTTCTTTCGCTACCCGTATGCAATCGACCGGGATGCGGAAAAAGGTATTCTTCCCGATGTGCTTTATTTCCTCACTCTGCTACATCAGGAAATTAATTTGGGATGACGTCTAAAGTGAGAAGGTGAATCGCACGCTGTTATTAAGTTTTAGATGGCAACCTATTCATAAATTCCGTACACGTTTTGTCGTTATGCTATATTGTCATAGCCTCAGGAATTCTTTCTCACAACTTGGCGTTGGCAACAATGAATTTTGGGATCCAGAACGGATGTTAAATCGCATCGTCTGTCCCCATGGTGTGAATAGTTTACTCCTATACACAATCAGATGTCACATCAGTCCTCACCAGTGAATGAAATGAGCTCTTCATGTGCATACAGTTCACAGCGTATAAAAACCGCGACCAAATAGTCTCTCTCTTTCATCTTGATGCCTCCTTTTAGTGAAGGAAGAATTGTCCATCATTTCCTGGAGGTGGGTTTTGGCCACACGGGAGCTGTCAAGTGAGAAAGTTGATCGGAGGTGCGAGGGTTCGAACCCGCAACCCTCGAGTCCAGGCGCCACGACCTTATCAGTTCGACCACCGCTAACCGGTTCACCGGTTAACTGTTACTGATTTCCACTCAAATTATTAAATCGCGTTAAATATGACCCAAATCCTCTAGAATAAGGAGGAAATGTAGAACGAATAGACTGAACCAAAAGTGAATAGGATGCAGACATGTGTTCCGATCTAAAGTTCATCCAAAACAGTGAATGGAATCTATTTAAATATTTTTCCCTGGGATGTGTGCCGGGAGTTTGGGGGCCTAAACGAAATGTTTCTAGGGTGGGGGGATTAACAGAGGGTCGAATACTGACAGGTTCCAAAAATGGGTGGATCTAGCAACTGAGTCGCCTCGAGTGTTTACTTAAAATTTTGCACATAGAACAGAAAGCCCCGGTCACATTGGCTGAGTATTTCGACTCAAAACATTGTGTGTGTGTGTGTGTGTGTGTGTGTGGACAAACACCGCGTGCCATTGCTTGCCGGACGCCGCTTGTAGACCCCTCGCAAATAGGCCCCTAGTTGTACGGCCCATGTACTCACTGTCAAAGACATCGGTCAGCGAATGTATTCAGAAAGAAGCCTCCGACTGGGGCATTTTCGCATTTAATCGTAAGCATGAGACGCGATTTCGAGGTGAAACGAAGGTGGAACCGTGAATACAAAAACGTTTATGCCAGTTGCATCATCCGGAAGATGGCGATCTGTAATGTCGCTTGTGATTTCTTCTTTAAACAACCGACCGGTGCGGTAAATGTGACCAGGACGTTCGGTCCGATCGACAAAGTTTCCAGTAGATACTCACTGTTGTCTAAATAGCCGGATCTCACCATTGCGGGACCTCTGGCGATTCGATAGTATCATCTTTTGATGCGCGCCCTAAGAAACAGTTTATTCGTGTGCTGAAGCCCACCTGATCTAATTCTCGTTAGGCTCAATGACACCCATTGTTCTGTCCAAAAGTTGGACCTGAAATACGTGTTTCCAGTTTTTCTACCCTTGCTGCATCCTTTTCATCCCATCGCATGGTCCCCTCATCCCAAATGATCGAAGTCACACATCTTGGGTGTGATCTAGTGACATGACTGTGAATCTGTTAAAGTTAGCCAGCTGGTTGCACGCATGATATGGAGATCAGCCTAATTTCTAATCGGTTATTTTGTTGAATTTACTTGGTTCTTTCTATTCAGTAAAAGTAATAATTACTTTATGATTTGCCGGTCTCTGTCTGAACTTGCACAAAGTTCTACCGTTCCCCCCCACACACACACACACAAACAACAAGAACAAAGTTCGATCTTCTGTTTCTTGGTGAAAACTTCGACGTGCACTTTGACCTTGAACATGTGCACAAATCCAGGATAGGCAAACCGAATAACGGGAAACGCTATTCTTTATCATTCATACCTTATCGCTAACAGTTTACGCTGGTTTCTACTTGGGAATTTTGTTCGTAAATTTTGCCAACTCGTTCACAATCGGTTGTTCAAGGTTACAGTCCAAAACAAGGAAACCGGGAGATCGGTAATGGCAAAAAAACAATATTTTCACTATTCCCCAGATGATTTTGTAACGTTGGAAAAGCAAAATGCTTAAATTATTTGCTTTGAATATTTCATTGCACTTTGTTAAAAAAAAGTCACGGACGATATATTTGTTTAAGCTGGGCTCTTACACTATCGATCCGAACGCGATTGTCCCCTTTGCAATGGGTTCCGTAACACGTCCTCTTTTGTTCACGAATAACTAGCAATCTGATTCGACTATTGACAAATGGAGCTGTTCACTAGTTCCTCTGATGATCACCTAATTGCATTCCTCCAGTAGATCCAGTAAACAAGTAGGAATTTTATATGCCGGAACCGTGAAGCTCTGACTAGTTCGGGGTCGTTTTGTGAAATTAAACTTCTGAAGTGTATTGGGTAATCGATTTTTCTATTCTGAAGAACGTGAGTGACGTCTGGACCTGAAAATCGCTGGTTCAAATCCTCCAGTCACCCCAGTGGGTACCCGTCTACTCGCCGAGGCCCATTTTGTGGAAAAATTAGAGATAACAAAAATCCTATCTCCTCTAACTTCTGAGAACACTCCGAATTTGTCGGTTACTTTTGTACTTTGTAAACAAGAATTCGGCCATCCCGAAACATGGCACCAAAGTACGAGCTTTCAAAACAATAGCTGTTCCAAGCACGAGAGAAATTACTGAACCAAATCCAGCTTTCTATCTAGCAACGTGAAGGCTGTTTTTTATTCACAGAATTTAGAGAGAGGTCGTTATGTGAGCAATGACACTATCACCTCGAATCGATGACGAACCCTTTACTATCTAAATACTCAACCTTACCCATTACAAAATTTGTAAACATTAAGTAAATCATCTTCGGGAAGACGTCTTTGGCCAACCGAGAGCTACAAAGGGGATAATTTGCTGCGCAGTGGACAATGACCAGCCTGCGACATTCCGTTTGACAGATTGTCGACCTCATGACCACGGCGAGGTTGAATGAACAAGATGACAAACTTTAGTGCAGTCCAAAGTAGCAGCGGTCTCCATCACACGCGGAAAGAGTGATTGACTGTAAAAACAACCAGCGGTCCCCTTTTAGTTAATTCATCGGCACTATTACAAGCAACTTTCCGCTTATTATTAGGTGGTGATGTGGTTCAAATAACTGGTGTCTAACAAGTGTTTAAACATCGTAGATTTTGCTTGAAAATTGCACTTACCAATATGCTTACCTTTGACGGAGGCTTCCCCACTTAGCACCAGCCAGCTGGTCAACTCCAAATACCTCAACATATTCGGCGGTCAGGGTCTCGGACTCCGATTTGGATGCTCGAAGTGAACACCATCCAAATTGCTCCAAAGTAACCCGCGTTTCAATCAGCTTCGGCTAAGGAAGTCCTACACACTGACTTCTCGTCACCCAGATGGTTCCAACAACGAGCCAGGACGATGGTGAACTCCCGGCAACCTCCATCAGGCTGATTGATCAGGACAATCTATCTAGAGGAGTTGATTAAATCCTGGTTCCAAACAAACCATAGTCGGTGTATGAACCACAAGGCTGTATGCTTAACGGCATTCGTGTTGAAGAGATGTCCGGGGTCCGAGGTGTTCCCAAAAACGTGCCAGGATGAAGACCAATTCCCGGCAACCTCCATCGGCTTGACTGATCACTGACAATCAATCAGTCTACGAGAGTTGGTTAAACCCTGATTCCAAACGAACCACAGACGATGTATGGAGCACACGACGGTGTTACTCACCAGCATCCGTGTTTAAAGGATGCACTGGGCATCCAGGATGTCAAAGCCCATCCGAAGTGCGTATGAATTGAACAATCAATCACGCATCCCCACTGGGTTGCGTGGTGCTCAGATCATCATGCTGCCTTGTGGATTTGGCCATTTGGTCAAAGTGTTCGGATAGGATACTCTAAGTCAACCATCTACTTCGGTTTGTGCAATCGGGTAGTAGTAAGCTCACAGAGGACTGATGGATGTTGATGGATGATTAGCGATGTGGAGATGGGTGATGAAATAGCTAGCATGTGTTATGAACTGTACACATTGTTTCTTCTTCTTTTTCCCTTTTCGCGCATTGGTTTCATCCCTGGTCATGATTTCGATGGCACACATTTTTTTCAGATCTGGGCAAGGTATATTACATTTATAATGATATATATATATATATATATATATATATATATATATATATATAAAACATTCACCTGGCCACGATCTCCTTCCTGAACTTAATCGACTTTACATTTTTAATATTTGTTCCCAAAGTTGAGGAATTAAAGTTTAAAGACGAATATGAGTTACTTGTTCCATCTCGTAGAAATGGTGGTTGTATGACAATGTGGTGTTCGTTCCTAAGTAATTCCTAAACTGATCGCCATGCCCTCGATTACTGTTCACCAACCCTGGTGTGACTGTTACACGGGAACGAGGACAAATTGGATTGTACCTTTTGGCCAATATTTTCACTTATCATGAAAATTAGTGCTTGACGGCTTACATTTGAATTCAGGGAATTGAGTGTTTGTTGCGGTTACTCGTCTCCTTTCCGTCGTATCAAGTCAACACACTCGAGCAATTTCTACCTAAAATTTTGTTTGTAAATATTACACAGACTCTTTCGTGTCGAAGCTGGCTGATATTGGGATACATTGTTATAAATTTGTACAGTTGTGCTTGTTTTTGTGAAGAAAGTACCCGGCCGGTAATCGTGTTGGAATTATGAATAGTGGATAGACTTCCTAGGAAGGGAAAAATCGAACTTCTCTTGCAGCGCTTTTAATGCACTTAGCCACCCATTCTCCGGTACCGTGAGCGCATAGGTTAACTGTATTTAGGCTAACAGTCTAACGCGATATGCTTTGCGAATGATGATGTTACTTCATGCGAGTTGTTATTTATCTTCGGTCTAAAGAACATACAGGATTCAGGGCAAACCTCTGCGCCGTTGGGTGAACCTGTGGAGTGCAGATCAGAGGACAACCATAATTTCAGTGGTAAGCCATGAGAAACGAGGAAATATGCTCACTGAATGAGCAGTCGCCGACACGTGGCAAGTTCCCTTCAGGCATGATTTCACCATATGACTTCACATGCCACTATGACGTAGGAGTTTTGGGCATAGTCTAAACAAACCGACGGGCCCGACCGAATTAACCAGTAGAGGCACAGGAATCGCTCAAACGCTCAGCGACTCGTCTGAAGTGATTCTGCCACCCTATCAATTCTGCTTGATCGTCCAAAGAAGTTAAAGGTGCACTCTTAAATAAACAGGCCTATTCTGGACTGGGTGACCGAGCCCTGCAGCAGACACCAGATAAACCATGGACGTCGACGACGACAAGGGGCAATCGATAGTACTAATGTAGGGTCTGAAAATGTATTCCATTTTCCCATTACCTCTCTCTCCCTCTCTCTCTCTCTCTCGTTGCTTTGCTTTTTTGTCACGGTTCCCATGGTACAAGATGTGTACACAGGTTGATACAAAGTAAAAATCGCCACAGATCCGTAGATGTGGTCCACGTATAAATCATACGTTTTTCCCCAATTTGTTTCCAGGCCGTCAATATCGTCTTGAATGTTGACGGGGATTGGTAATTTGCTAGGCAGAACAGATCGTAAACAATGTCTTGTACGACCGAAGACAAAAAAGACGAAGGACATTAATTCGGAACACAATACAAATTAGACCACGTCCCGGACACAATGCTCCGATGACCTTTGGGGGAGGAAACCATTGCGATGCATCGGCCACGGTATTTGTGCATAATCAATGAACATGCGACTACCTCGTTTGGGGAAAACAACTCAATTGTATTCCTGCAATACAAATTTTTGCAAAATTCCTCATCCCAGTATAGTGTCCGCTGTATTTTTTTGGTTTAGAAATGAATTCTAGAGTAGAATATGAGCTGGATAATTAGAATCAGAGGTTGACCTAATAATAATTATTATTGGGAGATGGACAATGTGAGCCTCACTGTTAGTACGAGTATCTCTCCAGTGTCCCGGTCCGTGCAGTTGTTGTTGTTGTCGTCGTTGTTGTTCAGGTTATTTTGCTGTCGTTGTTGTTGTTGTCACGTTTGTTTTTTCTAATCGATTTTGTGGGTGTTGCAGTTATGACAAGTTGCTCAGGAGCAAACGTTTTGGACAATTTTCTCAGCAAATTTTGTCATTTTGCAACTTCACACTAGACCATGTTAGCCCAATCATCATCGGATGCCACCGGAACAGGCGAAACTCGCTGTTTATTGTTTAAAGCCCGACAAAAATCAACAGGCCAATCGCTTAGCGAGAAATAAATTTATCCACTTACATTTCCTTTTTCATCTTTTCATTTTCCATTTTTAATTTCGCTTGTTTCAATTGGGTAACTGTGTACATTATTTTCAGGATGTATAACAGAGCCAATGGAGATCTATCTAATGGGGAAGTTGACCGACAGTGGGAGGATTCGAACCTTCGACTTTCATGTTCCAACGCCATTAACTTTTCCGGTCGACCACAGTCGATAGAAGAGTACATTATATAGTGCACGTCCTAATGTTACTGGTAACGGTTTCGATTGCTGTTCTATTAAGTACGCGTCTGGTAGGGAAAGTTTACAATGAAATTACTCTGAGGGAAGGTTTAAAAATCAATAGAAGTTTGGTTATGTATATGTGGTCGCGTGGATATGTGTACGTCAGACTTTGCGCTGGGTGAATGGTCGCTGACTTTCCACATCATACGCATCGAGGATGGGGAGCTAAACCAAGAATGACTCTTGGGGTACTCCTTGGTCATTACGGCCGAAACAGTCCGAATCTCGGAAAGTTTGCTGTCCTTGCATCCGGACTGATGCGAGCGTAGAGAGTTCCTACAACCAGAGGTTTAGCACACGTTTATACTTTCAGCAGAACTTCTCAATCGTGACCAGAGTATTCCTATGTTTTCACGATCTGCATTGTATCCCTTCCATATGGCATGCACAGTACTCACTTGGTCTTGCTAGCTACAGCCAAATCTTAGAGTTATTCGATTGGCACGTGGTTTTTGCGTTACATATACTTTATCATCATGTCCAGATATTTGAAAGTGTACACATTTCGATTCGGAGGCCAAAAAACGATTGTGATGTGCACACGGCTATTTTCTACTACCTCCTATTGTCTTCATTTTGACAATTCTTGTGGCATTTGATAAACTAGGACAGTAAAATTTGATAACCATTACAGTCAACCTATTTTGCAACACGAATGAGTGAAATTTCCCGGGCTAAGAGGGGGGGGGAGATTTCGCCTCAATGGGACGTCAGGGAGGATGCGATTCACGTTTTATGACCTGAATGACATACGTTCAACGGCTAAAAGATTGTCTCCAATTGAAGTGCAAGCAATTGCCTAGTAGATTGCTATCAGATTCGACGATCAGAATAGTTGAGTAGCATTCCTGGCCCCGTGAAGTCAATCAAACCTCATTCATCAAGACTTCGGTGGTAATTCTTTTGTTGTTGCTCGAGGTTACATTTGTATCCGAGTACAAAATCACAATTAAAAATTTCGGGAAGGAGGAAAGCCGCAGCTGATAAACTGTCATTTTTTTCTTTCGTTCATCAATCTATGAGCATCAATGATGGCATTCCTAGTCCGGTTTGAAAACCTGACCAATCATTAAACTCATTTCTGTCGAATTATTCGATGACAAAGGACATCTTGGTTATAAATTCAATCAAAATTCTATAATCTACACGAATGTAACAAATCGATTTCGATTCGGACTCTTACTTCAAAATTTCCGTCGAATCATCCCTATTTGTTGCACACACAAGCACACGCATACGCCGACACACGCACATACATATATGTGTATATGTGTGTATATAAACGTTGTTTACTTTCGGTTGTTCTTTTATTTGCCGCATCAGTGTACAAATGAATATCATTTAATGAGTGCAGCCAAAATGAAATCAATTCCAGTAAAGTTTGAAGGTTTCCATCATCCTTAGCTCACGCTTTTGACTTGCCACGAAGTTCACGTGGCTGAGTTTGGCATTTTGATCACAAACGTTTCATCCCGGGTGGAGTTAGCATCGTTAGTACATGTGCGCAGTTGATGAGATAATTTTCCCTGTTTGTACGTTTGTTAGTAGCTTTGATCTCAAATTCGTTCTTGATGACCTTGGTTGGAAAATTACGTGTTTGTTATCCAATTGGCCTTTGGGTAGCATGATCTTCAACCTCAGAATGGTGACATTTGGCTAGAGAAGTTTGGCAGATTTAGCTACGTGTCACTATTTCTAATTGCAATATGTAAACAGTGAAAGATTCCGTTCCATATATGGAACCCAAATCTGTTGGTACCGGTCTATTTGGTTTGATTTCCATTCCCTTCTTATTTAGCTGAAACTTTTGTCCTTCTTCCATCGTACATGTGATCCAGTTCACCAAGTCAGCTGATCAAATATTAGTTGAAGGATACCGGCCAGTCAAAGAAACACAGGTCGGATGCAAAACAAAAGCCTTGTATGGGGGTCAGGGCCGTCGATGACCTCCAGGTCAAAGGTAATGACAGTCCTCCTCACACAGAAGAATACCAACAACTACGCACACGCACTGACGATGCCATTTCAACCGCGGATGAAACGTTTGCGGTGTAAACGAAAAGCTCCGAGAACAGAACACAAGAAACCAGTTTTTCGTGCTACAACTATTAGTGGTTCTATCCCACTTTCCTCACTAGTTTGGAATTATGCTATAATTATTCGGAACTGAGTAAAACCAAGTTCCACTTTTGCGACCGCTAACTTTTCATCACCAGCCAAAGCGACATCATCAGTGCATGGGATGGTGAATAAACGTTTGCGTCCTGAACGCCAAGCTAAAAGCGAGCACAAAACTTTCCAAATTGCCAACCGAAGCTATGAAACACACCAAAACTGGAGATCGCTAAACGCGCCTCCCTATCATAGGGCTTACCATGGACAAGTCTGCTAAAGAACTGCCAAAATCAGGGCATATTGAAGCCCACGTGAGAACCATCACGTTGATGCAAGATGGATTTAACCTCCGTTAGTGCTTCCTGCCTTCCTGATTAGGGTCCAAGAGGTGAGGTTCGTTGTCGATCGGAGACTCTAAGACATGTGGCTCGGAACCGAAGTCATTGGGACGAATGTTATGTGACCCGACTGTAGAACTCATACCCCTAAAAATAATCCCAAAACAACTAACAAGTCACAAAATGCATCTTGCATCAACGTGATGG